>CAJDSM010026750.1:12235-24213 GCA_903981925.1 Ostrea lurida | reverse complement strand
TTGTTCGATAAGCAACATTTGAGGATGAATAAATGCGTAGAGCCCAGCGGGCATTGCATTTTTAAAACGCAGCAAGACGCACGCAACAAAGACTGGGCAGTACCGGTAGGAGTGATTTGTGAGATCGTCTGCAAAGATATTTGTATTCCATTAGAACAGTCGTGTACCAATACAGAAACAGCGGGCCAAATAAGAATGTAGCACTAAGGCACACAGTATAGCGGGGAGTAGAGTTAAATGAGCACACGCGGATCTGCCTAGTGCACGACGATGCTTATCACAAAATCGAATCTATCGCTAGAGCATGTCACGGAGAAGGAGCCCACCCAAGCAGCGGAGTCGACAAAAAAGGGCTGGGTTCGTAAAGAACAACGATCTTAAAAGAACCGAGCCGTTGAGTCCAAAACCTCAACCCGTGGAGAAGTAAGGGACACATATGGAAGGACGACGAAGGTACAGAGTTGCGGCCGGATTTTACGTACTCAGGGGTTATGCTAGGAAGCATTCATGCCTTACTGCGCAGTCTCGTCGACGAGTATAAGAGCGGGGGAGCAGGTACTAGCCTTTTGGTCTGGTGTGCAGATTTGTAAGATAAATACAATGAGTCGTAAGCCGCATTTTGAGGTTATTGCCAAATTAATATGGGTATTGGAACGATGTAACGAAGCAGAGTTAGCGGATGAGAAAGGCAACAGTTTTTGTGTATACTCGCAAGGCTGGAAGCCCAGGAAGGAGGCCATAACAAGAGAGTGATCACAGACGGCGGTAAGGCTGATGCCTCAATAAGCACGTAGATGGGAGTGAACAAAGGCGGCAAAGAACTGTTCGAGGGCAACCTCCGTTGTGTACGAGAGAGGCTTATTTCTATAGTTAGAGAGTGCCACGTAACTGGGCGTTGACAATGCGAATCGATTTCAGACTGTGGACTGCATATGTTAGAAGTTTTATACGGTCGATCACACGGTTCATCTAACCAAATTATTTACCCCAGACGAAGGTGCTCGCCTGCTTACCGTGTATTAGACCGCCATTGGCTGTCATTCACCACGCACCTTGAAATGTGATATACAATGAACAGTATCATAGTAAATCCACTGTCGTTAATGGTTAGGGCAGGACTACCGGACACAGGTGAGCGAAGGTACAATAAGGACATAAATTTTGGTTTTTGCTGTCAATATGCCCTGAAATGGACTATTATGCTGCTGTTTAAATATCTGCAGTGCCGCTATATAAACCCTACGGAAGATATAGTCCACCTGTATCTTAATACGCTAGGAAACATGCTTATCTGTGTGTTTCATAATCTCAGACATGAGGGGTTTATAAATGAATCCGGGTGTAATTTTGAAATCGTTCCATCACAGATGTCAGTGTAATAACTAACCAGTGTCGAAACTACCAGTGCGATAACTAATCAAATGCATGACAGACTATTAGGCCTAGATTTCATGTAAGCTGGCTAAAACTCGGACCACTCGAGCATCTAATCATAGGAAAAAGAAACATCCCATTGGCCAGGGGACAAAATGTGGCCTTGTTAGTCCTGTCAATAATGGTGAAACGCACTGAGAGCATAGACTAGGAGTCGTTCGTTTGCGGAGAGAGCAGCGAAACTCGGATCATTTCAGGCATTCTTGGTCTTATATCGAACGAGGTCGATAACACATATACTGGGTAAGAAATGCAAATCTCTGACGCCCCGGTACTAGCTGCCATAAATCTTGGATAGCGTTTGAGTTTGGTTTTACATTTTTGGTGGGGGGTAGGGGTGGTTGAGCATGTTATGCATGTTACATATGCACACAAGTGAATATTTGCCAAGAATGATTGTGAACAATCGAAGTATTTTTGTTCTTTGTTTGTATGTAATGCGTAAGTGATTTCGCCAGCGATTATTTTTTTACATGTTAACTAAAAGTGGGACATGGCTAGTGTTGCAAATTTCTTTATGCGCATTTTTCATCTATTTTCACTCTGGATATTCTACTGAGATATTTGCAATAAAGTATGACTCTGCAATTTTCTTTGAAGACAATTTCGCATATCACGTATGGATTTCGTTCGGAAATACGCTGAAATTTATTTCATTATATCTATATTCAATCGACTCTTGCCAGAACCACTTTACTCTCAAGATGTGCATGGTTCCGAGTTAGATTCTAGCACTTATTCTACCTCAGGATGTGACAATCTCGTTGGCTATAGTAAGACGGTGGCATCGACATATGCTATCTGAAAGAAGGTTGAAAATGTGAGTAGCGCTCAATTTAGAATTCTATGCCTTTAAAAACGGATCAGGTCTCGTCCACGACACGCGATACGATAAGAATGCGATTTTAATTAAAAACACTACATGCTAAAGGATCATGATTGGCTACTTGGGGTCTAAATTTGCAGCCCTTCACCAAAATGGTGACAGTCTAACATGAGTAAAATGTTTTCAACGGCACCTTTAGGCAGAACCATATCAGATAACATCATGCCCCCCTACAAGAGGAATGACTTCTTTGATGTGAATGATGAACAGATTTTCCAAAACAGCGTCATAGAGGAGAACACGAGTTAATTTAGAAGGAAAAAGTCGATGCATCTTAGATTCATTATAATCTAATCCATTTCGCGATTTTAAAGATATCCTTCAACGAGTATAACATAGGTAAGTAATATAATATCAAGAAGGAAAAAAATGATATGCTAATGAGTAACCGTGAGTACTAGCCTATGTGTGTTCTTCCCTGTCAATGACTGGTGTAATCTACAAAAGTAGAACTATTCGTCGCCAGAGAACACCTTTCAAATAGTAAGTATAGTATGTACCGCAAGGACGAGGAGAGAAGAAACCCTTGAAACATCGTCGATAAAACCAACAATTAAATTATGTGATGCCAAATGTTGAACTGCTAGTGTCTTTCAAGAGAAGACTCAATAGAATTCACTCCCTACATGTCTATAGTGAGCATACGGTGGCACTTGTTAGAATAAGAATAGGACAATTGATCATATAGACCAGGAAAGAGAGAGTCAGCCCTACTCCTAGGGTCTAAATGATGGAAGATGAGAGCTGGATTTTCCCATATGGAGGCTCGACGCAAGGATTTTGACTTAATCGTGTATCTAACGTGAGACACTGCGGCTCAAGACCCGACATACTAGGGGTCGCCTCATGACTAACCAACTCAGGAGATGCTGTATCGAGAGCAACGTTGGGTACACCTGTGTTCGCAGTGAGGAGAAGATAAATGGTTGAAAATTGCCATCAATGCGCAACGCATTACAGAACCAGATCTTAACTACAGTACGTTCTGTCTAACTTCGATCTTAAAGAACGGAAATTATCGGTGACATGATACAAGCGCTATTTGTATCGTTAATGTGCGTCAAAATTACGGGAGACCAAATATTGAAATCTGTCTCAAAATTTGCGCGAATATGCATGAAAGTACTAAGAAATAACACGGTTATTATATCACTGGATTATTCTAATAAAGCTAATTCAGTACGGAGGAAAATACACCTAACGACGACGAACTGAACGCGCATTTGATCACTCGAATAATGTGGCAAGAGATCATTAATTTGGCAAAGCCTGGTTTATATTGAGTTGAGCCGAGGCTCGCTCTCTGTTCTCGAGGACTAAGACACCATATAATGGGTAAGTCGCGAAGCAGGTCCAGTGCTTGTTGAATTGGGTGGTCGCTCCATCTTGAACGACTCTTCTCTAAATATGCCTTGCGGCGTGCCTTTAAAACAGATAACCTGGAAAGGTATTAAACTGATATGAGCGCATCTAACATCGAACGTGATTTTCGAGAGGGGACTCGGAGCGCTGTGTCTGTCATATGTATCTCGAATCAGTGAGAGAGAGAGAGAGAGAGTAAAGGGAATTATGTTCGTACAGAATATTTAACTCCTCAAAGTAATCCATGTTTCACTTCTAACAATTCCGCTCGAGACTCGTCATAACACAATAGACCCAAAGGTCATCGTTGTAAGGAGGTTCTACACAAACGCGAAAAAGACTCGGATAGATGCATGACAGTTGAGCAACGTCTTTATATATTCACACGCCCTAGTTGATGCCAATCACAAACTATGAATGGTTTCATTAATACACTGTATCAATCGTCGACGAACAAGAGTCTGGTGTTATATGGGTCTAAATCTGTACATAACGCTGATAAAGCGAAGGTATACACAATGTCGCTTGCGTGGTAACAAAAACTGCTATCAATGACATACGAGAATTGTCACTTGTAGAGTTACTAATGTAGAAAACCTTGTATTGCGAACAAAGATGCTACGTAACTCACTCACGAGTCCGCATCTGCATCAGAGAGTTAGGTGTATGTTGTGGAGTACGCAATGCTGAGAGAGATGCCAAGACACGCTGACGTGTGGGAAAGGGACCATTGAGCAGCAATTGGGGTGTACCATAACGCACTGTATGGACATAGACTCACACAAGCACAAGAGGGGACAACAGCAGCTAGATAAATCGTTCCTTCAATCAGCAATATGACGGCAATAACATCACTGTCGGAGATTACAATAACACATATATAAGAAGTACGCTAAGTAATGAAATTCTGCCAGAAGGAATCTAACAAACACTGATTAAAGATGACGATGGTGTCTAATTCGAACATTAGGAGAGGAATCTTGCTAATGAGGATAATACAAAGAAATTCTTGCGTACTCGATGGTGAAAATTAAGGTTACAATTTAAACTTTACTAAATTCACAATAATGCACATGTCTCGCTGGCTCGATAATGTAAGATAGAGTGTAGCAAGTCCTAGGTTTCTTCAGAAAGTGTTCCAAGGGAGCTGATTTTCACCGTCGCTCCTCGCAGGTCTTCTGCCTTAGATATATGCAGACTAAAGCAGAACTATATGCTTCTATTCTTGAATGCTACTCGTGAGTATATCCGCTCTGAGGGTGTACTCAGGTGCATTGGGATAGAGGTATATATATGTCTCCCCGGTAGGCTCGAACTTGAGATGAGTCACATGTTATTTCAGACGAGAATGAGATCCACTCATGTATTATAATATAATACATGTCACCAATGATCTCATCAGGGACAGTACATCACCATGTATAGCAGAGCGTATAGAGTGGATAGAGAATTATGAGACAGCTCGCTTTCCGACCTGGTTATAGAGAGGACGGAGATAACTCATATATGGCGACCTATACTCGAAGTTCATGGATTGTGACATATAGCACACACACTCAATGCAAAATCAGATTCAGTATCTCGGAAGTTGAACCGTAACTTTACCACTACAACCACACGATGGAACTGACTTTTCAGTTTCGAGTCTGGACGTTTCGCACTTGTAGTGTTCGCATCAGAACATCGAGATTATATAAGTAATTACTCAGATCTTTCTGACATCAACAAACTAATCTACTAGAAAAACACGACAACTTTGTTGACACTATACTTTTCCATTACTCAACCCGAAATGTTCCATCGATGCAAGTGAGGTATCGTAGAACGAACTCGCAATTGGAATTAAGTGATTTGTTGGTTACGCTCTTGGAGTACATCAGTCATTGTAAGTAATTCGTTATCTGAACAAACTTTTATTTAACATCTCTCGAAGATTCGGAGATATAAAAGCACTACCAATGTACCCTACATAGCGAAACATCTTATTGACTTGACAAACAATCCTAGATATCTGTTACCTCGCAATAGATATACAAAGTTATGCAAAGGATTCGGGTTTTGGACAGTATGCAGACTAGCTAGGGAGTGGCATCTATTTTGTTTGATTTGTTAATCAACATTAATATTTAGACTGGTGCTACTATCCTTATGTGAAAATTAAATCGGTATTGGTGTGTTAGAGTTTAATAATATATTAATAGTTACGTTTCTCGCTGTCTATATTTGTTGCTCACAAATTCTTAACTTATTCATTTTATTATTATTTTCTATGTCCATAAATTTGATTGTATTCAGAAAAACAAATTAGAACATAATAATTGGAGTGTGTTTAATTGTGTTATATGATTTGTTTGTAGTTGTAATCTTGCAATATAGTCTATACCAATGGGAAACTCACATAATCATAATAAATTCAATTTTAGTATATGTGATAAAGGAAGGGGAGGGGCCATTTCAATACGATATATTCAAATAGAGTTAAAAATAACTTCTGATCACTTGAGTATCCTATTGACCTATACCTGCATATTTTTTTATTTATTTATTTTGTTTTTTATTTGGGTTTTTGGTATATATAATTTTGTATTCTATTTTTTCATATTTTTCAATTTTATTGTGATTGTAATTTTCATTTTTCTTTTATTATCTTCTATTTTATTTTCATCAATTATGATTGTTTTTTTTTAATTAATAATTTTTTTTGCTTTTTTTTATTAATATTTCATATAAATTTTTTGATTGCAATTCTATATTTTTGCGATTTTGTCACTTTGGGGATATTTTAATTTCGTAGAAGGTCGGAGGTGGTTATATCTTCACTTGATACACTTAGATATTAGCTCTCGCCGTCACTAGGGTGTATTACATGGGATGGTCGTCAATGGTTGAGTTATTTCTAGTTCTATTAAATTATAGTGTTGATTCTCCTTAACATCATGTATGTGCCGATAGCTATAGATATATTTTAATCCTCACTTTTTGATTAATATTGGTAACTCAAAATTGATATTGTGTGAGAGCGAGTTCGATTGTGAGGAAGGCCGTGAAAGACTTGCAAGCCCGTTAACGAGAGATAATACCATAGTAGAATAGAGCTCAAGTGTGTTCTGAGTTGCCGCCAAATCGTAGTAGTACACCTTATTCATTCATGCAAACTATGTAGGCACGAGGTACTTAAAAGATTTTCATAATGTCATCTTTATTAGTTCTGCTTTAGCAGAATGGGACAATGAGCATATAAACCTTAGGAGGTCTTACTAATCATTCGTATTAATGAGATTTTGTATGATTAATTACCTATCCAACTATGTATACGTGCTGTGCTTATTTATTTAATCATTTTTTTACATTTGTTTACGAGGTACGCAACGAAGAATTCTTATCCTAAATGAATCAATGACATTGAGCCTAGAACCTCCTCCGTTCCGTATCGAAATAACATATCACAGGACCGAACATAAGTCACGGCTATCCAAAACATAATATTTAGTCTAGTCAATCTAGCAAATCACCTCAACTAATTGCCCAAACAAACTCGCACGGAATTGAATGATCAAATAGCCGTGTTTGAACACATGAGAAATTCGGAGAAGAACGACAATGGAAAATATCATCTGAGAGAAATTTGTTTAGAAAACGATGAAATAACCTTGTAGATGTGCATGTTAATTGTTGGGTGTTAGATACTTGGTGCATTTTTGTTTGTGTTGTTTAGATGCGAAGCGAGGTGATTTATTACAAACTAAGAAATTAATCGGAGTAGCGCTAAAGGGATGCCAAAAAGAAATGCGACTAAAACTTGCATACAACTGTTTAGATAAAGTGATGTTTGGAAAAAACACAATACAATCGAAAATGATGAGCATCTCACAGGCATGCGTCGACATTGCATTCCGACGAAATTTCAATCGTACTGTAGTTTCAAATATTTTTGTATGACCCTTTAACTGGATTTAATTCTACTTGATAAATAGATAATGAATCACAATGTATATTTGAGAAGTCATAAATGATCAATTAACGCAAAAAGCCATAAATAAGAATGCCGTGAACCCGAGAGAATCGCTAAATGGCAATTGCGAGTCGTGTCCAGGAATTGAAGTTTGGGTAACGGAAGCAGGAGATGTCGGACCTGCCTTAAAGAATTTTATAGAGCTTGAAATAGTGATCCATAGTAAGTATTTTTTTTTCTATCTGATTGAGATGAAATTAATAAAATGCAAATACAGTAGCATTCCGTTGTATGAAAATGTGTTCGTATACAAATTGTATTGCGATGCCCCCGTGGAAATCGGGTTATAATAGGTCATCAGTAACCTATCATAAATTTTAAATAGACTAATAATTGTACATCATGGCAATTGGTGAATGGTCCGTGTGTTCATACGATGTCAAATCAATGCAACTTAACTTTACATTTAAATATAAGATACCAATATATTGATAAGAAGCCCACCTCCCTCTCCCCTTAATTTGTTGGATTTTTTTCCAGCAGTTGAATGTTATATAATATTTATAGACCCATATTATACTCATTGGAAATGCGTAATATGCGCAATCTGCCATGTAAGGGGTTAAATCTTACCACGACGGTTAACGAACAGTTTACTGTGTTGTTTTCTTGTTAGAACAAGTGCTTTCAAAAAATGATAGACTGGGTTACACTGGTCCCTGCATGGGTATCTTAATGAGCAATTGCTAGTTTTACTGCGTTTTGGAAAGTGTATAATATTAGACTGCTGCTGTAGAACGTCCGAGGACACATTAATTTAATTACTAAGGCGGGTGTGACGATCAGCAGGATGCTTACTCCTCATGGCACCTGATTCTATTTCGCCTTTGTCGGAGTCCGTGTTCCGCTACACTCGATTTTGTATATGTGTTTTGGATTATGATTGAGTTTACCCACGATGTTACTTCGCCTTATTGTACATAACGCTGCTTATTCGTAACGCAAATGTCTACCATCGTTTACATATAAGTTTGAACACATGGACTCATTCTCTTGCAGCAGAGTTGTCGGTCCCCTTTTCTCTCTCTTAATCATCTCTGTCAACTCCGTTTTACAAGAGAACAACATCCGATTTTAAAATTTGATATATTAAGGGTGAACATTTAAAAATTGAGACTGGGTTTTCATTTAGGTTATATGAATCATATTTTTTCTTCATTGTCATTTTGGGCAATTTTTATATTAATAACATAATTTTAACCCAAAAATTCCAAATTATTTCCCTCGAATATACAGCAGACGATTTCTTTATGCTAATCTGTTTTTTTCTTAAAGTTGAAATGAAAATTTGAGAAATGTTTCCATTGTAGGGTACTTGAATTTGTATTTCTTGAATTTCGTTTCCGATCATGTTATTAAAAAACATCTGTTAACCCAAGTTTCTTAATTTCCCATAAACATACGGCGGTTGATTTCTAATATGCTGTTATATATTATATTTTTTGGTATGAAAAATCAATAAAGTCAATCTGATTTCAATGTAGTTGAGGTTTGCCCCCCCCAATGGCTTTCTTTGACTAGATTACCTCCCCCATTAGCGTTCCATTATGCTTTTTGTTTTTTGCTTCTCCGGTGCCCCCCCCTTTCAACATATTACGCCTGAGTTGCAAAACATCCACTGTTAAAATAAAATTGGACCCAAAATCGTTTTGTCCATTTTTAGGATCCCCATAGACCGAGCACACGTTGTTGTTTAATTGTGAGTTGGAAGTTTGGGGCCCAGAGTGGCATACAAAGTACAGGTTCAAAATAACATCACGTAATATTATAATTAAATGACAAATATACCAGTTATGATCATAACTTTTTCAATGTGAGGCAGTCTATATCTGTAGTTGCATTTTGTTCATACCTGTCCTATTCATTCTCATAAGGTAATATGTTTTCTCGCCTATTACATGATTGTTTTAGTCAGATGTGAATTCACATCTGTTCATGTCTGACTTCGTATAGTTCACATTTACTTGCTATGATTAGTGTAAAACCATCTTGACTTAATCTAAAATTTTTTTTCTCTATCTAGCCCTATTTACATGAATGTTTGTCAGATGTGATTCATCATCTGACTGTCATGTCTGACTTCGTAAGTTCATTTACTTGGTATGATTAAATGTAAAACATTGACTTTGAACATGACGGAATAAGCATGTTCTATTCGATCTGAACTTCATGTCTGCCTTATCAATTTTCCTATTTACACGTTATGGTTTGTCAAGGAGAATAAGGTATGTTGAGGGTGGGGGGGGGGGGGGGGGGCCACCCCACCACATACCCACCCCACTCGGGGGGAGGATAACGGGGTTCACATTGAAAAATCATATCGTGTAAAAATAGGGCTTTACACCGTTTATAGAGTTCCTAAATACAAGGGTTCATGCTCTATGGATGAGGTATGCTATACAGTCCATATACAAAATAGAAATCATGCCTCAATACAGTAATGGCGTGCGCGCGGGCGTAGTGTGTGTGTGTGATTTGGGTTTTTTCGAATTTGGGACACACAGTTCGTCACGTGTTCCGGAGTTGGGTGGTGTCCTATATTTGGTATGCATAGACGAGTTTATTGAACATAGTCAAATCTTGATCAATGGCTGCAATTTCATCATTCTGTTAATTCCAATGGGTAGATCAATTGACATGCCATTAGATCAATGGGTGGTTAATTTATCCAATGGTATTATTCTTCTAATAATAGCTATCACTTATATGAGCTGTATGAACTTTCAACGGAAATACATTAACATACTATTGAGTATATAGGTGGAGTTTTGAAATCTCAAAATGATTTATTTTGGAATCTTAATATTTTCTCACATTGACAACCTGTTTAATCATTGCTTTATACAATACTCTCTCTCTCTTCATTCTCTCTCTCACTCTCTCTCTCTCTCTCTCTCCTCTTCCTCTCCTCGTCTTCTCTCCTCTCTCTCTCTCTTCTTCGTGATTTCCTCTAAAATTCGTACATATCAAGAACATAAGAATAATTTACCTTCCCCATATATATTATAAAAAATGAATATCCAAACTCACGTCTCTTATAGTTCGTTTAGACGGGATTTTAAACAAAGAGCGATCATAAGTGGAACTTTTTAAAGTTAACCATTCTTAAGGGACACTACATTTTAAATCCCAGGTTTTTGTCAGAGTCAGATCTTATGACATGCACAAAATGAAGTCTCCACATCGATAAATTTATTCACATCTCTCTTTAATTTGCTTGAATAGTGAGGCGCCGCTAACGTTTGCAAGAGAGGTAAATGAGGTCGTAATCGACATTCATACTTCTTCGTATGAGCCATGGTAATGAAGGGTGGTCCACCTTGCCCCTTCTTTCTATATCTAATCCAGTACAATGCCACTAGGATGTTTAGGATCGAAACGCTTGTGATGTACGGTTTCTTCGTGTCGATTGCGGTTCTCTCTCACATTGAAGACCAGAGGGCAAAATTTACATTGATATTTCTTTTGGATATTAACCGATGCCGAGGTGGTTAAGGGTTGAAAATGGGTCATGCCCCCAAAAGTATTGACAAAACTCGGTAAAGCGGTATCGCTGGTTCTGGAACTCCCTATAGGTCCATTCATAGCTCGTACCATTTCTTTTGAGCTAATCCAGCTTTCAGATCGGCTAACGTCTTAGTAGCCCTGAGGGGAGCCCAATTGGGAAACGGAATCTCCACCCTGAGAGGTGTCTTGGGTGTCTTCTTCGTCATAGGTGTCTTAGCTAGGCGTAAGATATTCGGCGGTAAGACACTGGTTTTAGGCCCTGGCGTCTTCTTATGAATGATGAGTTTAGGAAATCTCTGAGGCGTTTTCTTGGCTTTCTTTTGCTTGGATAGGTTTAATATCGAATCAGGTAACACGCGTTTTTCCCCAGGTCTTTTCTTGGTTTCCTTGGTCGGGGTTTTCTTGGGTTGCCTCCCACGGGTCTTACGGTCAGTTTCCCATTTGAATAAATGCCGAATAATGGTCCCTCCTAAGAATCCGACGCCTCCTCGTTTCAAAATGGCTTTTTTTACGCTCTTCTTCATTGGCTTTCTTATCGGCAATGACACTCAAATCTTGGCGATGAGATTGAATGAATCGCTTAGTGATTTCATTGCCTGGTAAGACGCCTCGTAATAAATTTCGAGCTCCCATAGCAAACCAGTTGAGTAAGGCTCTACGCCCTAATTCAATGAGATGGGTCCGTTGAACGGGATCCCGTTCCCGTTGTAAACGGTGTAGCGTTTTGACTAATTTACTCTTAGATAAAGGTCTACCCATGGTGAAGGGTGTCTTTCA
>CAJDSM010026747.1:0-10337 GCA_903981925.1 Ostrea lurida | reverse complement strand
AAGGGGGACCGTCGGTCTTGGAGTTGTTGTAGTTGTAAGGGGGACTGTCGGTTCTTGGAGTTGTTGTAGTTGTGTAAGGGAGGACCAATGTTCGTCTGTTAGTCAGCATGGAGTTGGTTGTTGTAAGGGGGACCGTCGGTCTTGGAGTTGTTCGTATGTTATGTAAGGGGGACCGTCGGTCTTGGAGTTGTGTTGTTGTAAGGGGGAACCGTCGTCTTGGAGTGTTGTGTAAGGGGACCGCTCGTCTATGGAGTGTTGTCAAAGGGGAGACCCGTCGGTCTTGGAGTTGTTGTTGTAAGAGAGACTGTTGGTCTTGAAGTTGTTGTGGTTGCCTTCCGAGTGGTTGTAAAAAAAGCCCTCGATCTTGAAGTTGTTGTGGGGGAGGAGGTCAGAGGTATAGCATCTACAATAATTGCAAAATCATGTTATCAAGTAAAATAAAACAAAACTCACAAAAATGATCCACGGAATATCAGGAGTAACGGTCCTTACTATCACAATACTTGTCAAAGTCTTGTGTATTATTATTATTATCCATGAAAAAGACAAATTTACACATGGAATAAATCTGCTAAGTGTGAGTAAGGAGCGATAACTCTGGGTAGAGATTGTTTGTAGCAAGCTTTTTTGCCATGTGAAATCAAGTATTAGACCTATGACAATGGGACAATAGAGAGATACCCTTACATGTATTTCAGTATGATATTGATTCCCATTAAGCTGACAATATTTAAATTCACAATATATATTTTAATCAATCAGTATTTTGTTAGTTTGGATAGAGGTTTACTACTCAAAGCTCAAATCAATACAACTCTGGTTTACAAGTGATTGATAGTGGGGCTATCACTGCATCAGCTCAAATCAAGGGTATCATGATACCACGGTATTAACAGAAATGCAACGTATGACGACACAAAAATTAAGAAACGTAATATGAAAAAAAAAATGTAGAATTTTCACTCGTTATGAATTCAAAGACCGTACTAAACCAAAATTATGGACATGTTTACTTTTTCCATTTGAGACAAATATGGAGTGCAACAGTTGTTTGTTATCAAAGAAAGAAATCGCCGATAAATAACACGATTCGTTTGTGTAAAACGGACATACCGCGGTACCGTAAGACCCGTGGTACCATAGCACAGGAGCCTATATTTAAAATGTTGACCAACATACATTTCCTTTCGGAACTCCTCGGTATTGCTGTGTATGACGAGCTCGATCCTATTACAAATCTTAAGGGGTGGATCCTACATACAATATACAATATTTAATATATATGAGGTTTTGAAATACAATCACTTACCGCATAGTGTCTGGTCCTCTAGCGAATGCACTTTAACAGTATGTACATCCCCTCTGATGTACACCCGGTTCAGTCTGCACGATCTAACGAACACATCCTTGATATCTGCTGCATCCACAAAGCACGGCCATGGTTCAGTGCAATATTTAACATCTCTGCTGTTTCCGTAAACATTTGAATAATAACACGCAACCAAAATAAAATGTAATGGTTGGGATGGCAGAGTTCTCATGATGCGAGTCAGTCACAGTCCTGGATCATGCTGATGTACGTCGAGGCGCGAAATCACGCATCACGTGGGGTCGTGACTTTTAGACTTTTCCAAATAAGGGTATTTTTTTAACCCCTGCTGTGTACCCCTGCACAGGTTAGATTGTGCAAAATAATGTGGATGACACAAACAAGTCAATATACATTGGTATGAAATGTGTTGGATATCAGCATAAGGGTATATATTGTGTTGTCATTATTAATTAACTAATGATTAATAATTAATAAGTGATTATTAATTAATGAAATATTTTCAACACTCTAGTTATTGTTCTGCAGAAAAAGATTGTCGTGACCTAGATAAACTATGTGATCGGTCGGTGCACCTGACCCAAAAAAGTGTAAAAGCTAGCGCAACTTGACACCTCCATAAACATGCGAATCGCACCCTGACATTTTTTTTCTTACAATTTGGGTCATGACTCACAAAAGTTGTCAACACAGCTATTAATATAAAATAATTAAATTAAAAAAAAAAAGATTCAGACTGGTCATTTTAAAACTTTGTCAATACATACTGTATTATTTAAGTTCTGCTAAATTAGTGACATGTATAAAAAAAAATAATTGCAGGGTTGAATAAGAAAATAGTTGTGATAAGTTACGTGAACTGCGTCATATACCGTGTATAATTTATTGCTGTTATTTGATGAAGTCTTTTCTTATTTGTTCTTTTGAACAAATTTATTAAATGTGTGTCTGTGTGTCTAGTCATTGTAAAACTACATATCAGTATAAAAAGTATAATATATGAGGATCTCGGATTTCTGTAATTATTTTAAGTACTGGTATAGAATAATAATTAATTAATGAATGAATAAATAAACGAAACATTTCAAATATACTAGAAAATATTTAGCAATCCTCTATGAGTATTTCATCATCATGTTTTATCACATTTCGTTCCGGAAATAGTTTAAAGCGCAGGTGTATAGTATGATCGCGGAATTTTTAAAAGGGTAATTGCGACATTGATAAGAGAAACACGTGCCTAGGTTCTTTATGTTCACACCCAACCCTTTCCCAACCCACACACTTTGGGCATACCATCAGGCTACCCTCGGTTATAAAAAGAAGGGACAAAATTTGCATAACTTATCGAGCATTAGAATCCAAACAGAGATCGTAGTATCTGTATAATACCAGGATAAGCCATGGCTGAAGAATTCTTCAATTTTCAGTGAGTTTTTTTTAAATTTATATTTCCGATTTTTTTCTTCTTTTTTAATTAAGAGAACAATTCAGTCTCTCTTACTTTAAAGGAAAATAACATTTTTTTTTTTTTATGTATCTATTTATTTAGTTTTTCTGAAACCTGACTTTCTATCTTTGTTTTTTACTTTTTTTTTAAAAAAAAAAAGATAATTAATAGATAAACTTAAACTGGTTTGGTAAATTAATTTAACGTGAACTAAAACATTACATCTTCATTGTATTTGTCCTTTAAAAATATACTTCAACTTATGTAAGGCTATTTCTTTGTGTTTTTTCTGTTTTGTGCCCGTGTGAGGGTGGGTTTTGAAAAAAAACCCCGAAAGTTGCAAAACAAACAAAAGAAAATTTCTATATCTAAAACGTCTTTTTAGGGAATTTTCATATAACTGTATTGTAAATGCAAAGATCTCGAAATGTTCTTAATTAATCTAGTCAATATTTTTTTTTATTTTACACTTTGTTGAGTACAAAAAGGCGAAGTTAACATTGTGTCAAACGTAATCATAATCCAAAAAACATATACAAAATCGAGTGTAGGCCAACACGGACCTCCGACAAAAGCGAAGGTAGGATCAGGTGGCCATGGAGGAGTAAGCATCCTCTGCTGACGCGTCACACCCGCCGTGAGCCCTTAGTCGAAATAAAAGTAAACGGGATTACCCCGTAGTCAAATCTAGTAGGAAATTGACAGTCTAAAACAAGGGTATGAAACAAATCAGTCCAACATATGACTTAGTGATAATTTGTAATCGAAACAAGGTCATTATAACGACCGTAGAATTTGCGAAATGATGACTTTAAACGAGATTCGTTATAACCCTGCAGCATCAACTTTTTTGTTAGTAGTTGGCCTCGCTTTAAAAAGTCCGCATACGCATAGCATTGCTCTTGCGTATCGAATTCAACTGGGAGATATATACACCATAAGCAGGTGAATAGTGGTATATTATACATAGAAAAGGAAAGTTGACGATTGCAAAGTCAAAGTCATCACGCTTATCATATAATGTAGTTGTCAGTCTGCCCTTAGAGTCAATGTTAAGGTAAAATATCCAATATGAAGCAGATATGTCGAGTTTCTGTGGTGTCCTTTATGTCGAGTTTCTTCGGGATATATCAAATGGACATAATTGTGAAAATGATGATTGTTTAATGATAGCACATCATCTATATACCTATATGTAAGGTTGAAGGACACAGGGCAAGTTTTTTGTCTTTTATCCCGTAACAGTTTCTGTACAAATTCTGCTTCATATGAATACAAAAATAAGTCTGCCAATAAGGGGGCACAATTAGTGCCCATAGGAATACCTACGGATTGTTGGAAGACCTGGTCTCCAAGACTACATAAATATTATCTATAAGAAACCCAAGCATGCCTTAATAATCTACTTCAGAGTACTTGTGTGGGCAATCAGAGTGTTTTGTAACAAAATATGTGTCTTGTTTCCAACGACTAGAAATTCGTATTTTCGGGTGCCGTTTTGTTTAAAAGCAAATATCTTATAATCTGAAAAAGCCTAGATTTTAATTTATCGTGAGGAAATCGTTCGTGTAAAGTGTGGAGAAATATATACGTTTTGATGCAGTCAATTTTTGAAAATTCTTGTGATTTCAGGTTATCCAAAGTCTTTAGAGTTTTTAAAGAATCCACAATCTGATTGACACCACTTCTGGAATATGTAATGGAACAGTATCTCTGAAGAGATTTCTTTGATAGTTTAGTCAAAAGTATTTCTTTTTGCTGTGAAATGAAATAGATCATTTTTTTTTATGTTACACATTCATACCACATGCAGAGGCAATTTTGTTTGTAAAGATTTTTTTTTTAACATTTTGAACTAACGCAAAACAGAAAAAAAATCAAGAAATGGTCTAATTTCGAGTTGTCTTTCTTGGTCAGTAAAATTACATTTTGTCTCTCCAGGGATGATAAATGTTACGTTACATCTTCCCCCTCAAGATACTTTCAAGATTTTGAGGAAGAGTGGATAAGACTTGGAGAAGAGTCATATGTGGAGGTCTTTGATTCAGGGTAAATTGATTTAAATATCTTATTCTTTATTTAAAACTTACATATAAAAAATGTTAAATTAAGGTAAACAAATATTACAATATTTTGTAAAAAAAAATTTATTCTACAGAAATTCTCCTAAGGACCCCTATGTCCTTGAAAAGGTTCCCACTGAGGGTGTCAAAAGGAGATTAAGTGAGACCGAGGACTCGCTCATTCTGACGCGAAGGTAGATTTTCCTATTGCGTGCTATTTGATTAAATGTGTGATTTCAAACAGAATTTCTTCACTAAAGAGCACTCGCCCCTTTTTCTTTACCTCCCTGATAATGTTAATTTTCCCTTTTAGAAAAATGAGTAAGAATATGGGAAGTTCATTTACGCAGCATAAATACGAAGAAGACGATTTAAAGGAAACTTTCGGTGAGAAGTAATCTCAAATATATATATATAATATTATAATATACTATATAATAATATCACCTTCTATAATGATTATATATATATATATATATGTTGAATTGAATGTTTTATTAAAGCCTATGTCGGAACATAGATAATAATTTATGATTACTTTACAATTTGAAGTCATTTTTAAAACTAAAATAAATAAGTACATGTATCTTATAGTTTACTTGTGTACATACTGAAATCAGACCAGCAGATGGAGTAGCATTTAAAATGATTTTTCAAGATATTTTTTGTTTTCACATTTATTCCCCAATTTATATTATTATGTTCATTATTACAGGAAGGAAAATCCTGGCAAATATAGAGCCTTAAGAGAGAAGGACGTTTGCGTTGGGATGCAGCCCAGCGTGTTCGACATCCGAGTTTGGGCTAGGAAAGAACTCGTCGTCACCAATCTGTATCCCATCCAGTCCCACATCAATCCCATCCAGTCCCACATTGCCAATTACTGCATCGTTTGCTGTTCCTCCGTGTCCGACACCCGAGTATAGTCCGTCATCACCGATCTACCCATCCAGTCCTAACGCATCGTTTGCTGTTCCTACATGTCCGACACCCAAATTCGCACTACCAGTACTTCCGGCACCTGATCACACATTATCACCCCTGAGAAATAGAACTGTGTTAGCAGCAGTCCAACCTAGGACGCCCATTACTACTACCACTCAAAGCGTAGAGCAGTATCCGCTTAAAGAGGAGCTGGGTGCTCTATTGGAACTCATTGAGTCAGTTAGAGTGGACATGTTACAAACTACTATGCTTGTAAATTATATACAAGATTATTTAAAACGTTTATAATGATTTTAACTTTCTTTATTCAGTTAGAGTAGACTTGATACAAACTTTTGTGATTGTTAATTATATGCAGGATTATTTGAAATGTTTAAAATGATTTCAAATGTTTAAAACAAATTGTTTATTCAGTTAGAATGAACTTGATACAAACTTCTATGATTGTTAAATTATATGTAGGATTATTTGAAATGTTTAAAATGATTTCAAATGGTAACTATTTAGAAACCTTTGTTTGTACATGTACGTCTGATATGGATTTCTAATGATATTCTTTTTGTTCTTATTTTGAACAATATGTCTGATATATAAAATATTTAAAAAAAATTTAATGTGTCATTCTTGAAAAAATGTGAAAGGGAAAATAATTTGGGTAACTGGAGAGAACAAAAATTTGGTAACAAGAATTAAGCAGAGGATACTTACTATTACAAATACTGCCTTGGTATAAATCAAAGTGTTTCCTCTTTGCAGAATAAAAAAAATCTAAAGAAAGTTGGAGTTTATATTTGAAAACTTGTTTTATTCGGTTAGAATGGTCTTGAAACAAACTTCTATGATTCTTAATTATATTCGGGATTATCTGAAATGTTTGAAATGATTTCAAATGTTTAAAACGTGAGACTCCATTGGGGTTAACTTATGTACATGCACGTCTGATATAGATTCTTAATCAATAATATTCTTTTTTGTTCTTATCTTGAAAAATATGTGTGATATTATTAATCATTTTCTAATAAAATATTTTTTAAAATAAATGAATGTGTAATTCTTCAAAAATATGAAAGGTAACAGGAAAGAGCAAAATTGGGTAACAAGAATTAAGCAGAGGATACTTACTATTACACGTACTGCCTTGGTATAAATCTTAAGTGTTTCGTCTTTGCAGAATAAAAATCCGAAGAAAGTTGGAGTTTATATAATAGGCTTTTATATGGATGGGTGACCCCAGACGGGGACTTTTTAGGGATGGGTGACCCTGATTTATAGGATGGGCGACCCTGATTTATGGATGGGTGACCTCAGACTGCTTTATGGGATGGGTGACCCCAGACGGCTTTATGGGGGGTATGGGATGGGCTGTGACGTATTGACTGACGACAGACTAGACGACAGACTACACCGGTTACTACTCTTGTCGTAACTTAGCAACAAGACTAAACCTCCTTAAATTAATTGTCCTTACTATTAACAAGCCTTTCAGCCTGAATTGGTTTTATAATAATATGAAATCAGTCAGAATTGCCTTGCTTATGATGAATTTAACCAAGCCGGTTGAATATGATCCTAGAATTGACAGTATACCTTATTGTACTACTCAATCGGGTGAACTGTATCTTAATCGGCAAATCAAACATGGGCATAGAACATTTTGACTAAATATGTACAGAATGCTAACGTTTTAAAGTCTTACAAGTACCTTAGGCCTAATCTAACTTAGCATGTACACATATATATCCTTCAATATTATGGATTCAATCACATACATGAAATAAATTACTTTGTCTATTTAATCATTTAGTTAATATACTGGCCATGACTTCCCATGCAACATATTTGATGCTCCTCAAATATTTAATCATCGGTGCAGGATAATTCCCAATGCAACACGCCCAGATGGACGCGCCGTCTGGTCCAAGGTGCTCTAGGCCGGTCTAGAATCCGTTATTGTCCATAATTTTATCCGGTCAGATGCGGCATGCTAAACGTTTCTAAACACTTGGTTATTTCAATAACCTCCTCTTTATAACCTATCGGTGATTTCTTGGGTCTCGGCGTAACAGTTGCATCATTACACATGATACACTTTTCCATACACAAGATAATTGCAAAGGAGAAAATGTCTGAGCTCTCGCGTCAGCGGTCTCCTCGTAGCATCATTTCCGCCTATTTGCAAAACATACACTGGGTGTCGCGGGGAATGCGTTCAAATGGATGCAATCACCCACGTCCATGAAATCTTCATTTCTGTTTCTCTCTTGTCTAACTGAATCAACTGATTTTCGGGTATATTTTCTGTCAGGGAATCTGCTTCATGGAATGTACAATCGGCGATATTCTTAAATTCTTTATCTTGATCAGCATTGTCGGTGTTTCCCTCACATTCCATACCCTCCAATTCCCCCATAGTTGGTTTGTGTCGGTGTGGGAACTGTAAAGATACAATGAACATTTCTTTTTTGAGTAAATCTTTTATACGTATTCACACAAACTTCATTCTTATATATCGTTATTTGTTGATTTCATTTAAAAATAAATAAATAAAACAAAATAAAATAAATCAGTTATACCAATATTTAAAGAAAAAATACGTCATACTAAAATTTCAATACAATTATATACATAATTGTTGTTTTATGGTAAAAGAGAAAATCGTTTTTGTTTATGTTTACAATTCAGACCAGGTTTATTACTCAACAATTAAGAATTAATTCATTTTTTTTAATTCCTTACTATAACCCACTCCCACCACCACCCCCTATTTTTTATCGTATCGTAAACGTTTCGAGAGCATATAAGGGATATTAAAGTTATTAGTACATTGTGTTTCATTCACTTTTCAGATTCTAATCGATTTCTAAAGTGAAGTCAAGGAAAGACAACAATGTTATGCTTGTCGTACATTTACAATTTGTAATAGAGTTACAATGTATCTACCTTTTCTTTACGTAGAAGAAACGTTTCAAAAATAGGGGGGGGATTATAGATAGGAGTAACACGTAACATACTGAACACATTTTCTTTTCTTACCACAATAGAAACGACCTCCTTTCCTCGGTGGGAATGTGCACTATTTCGTGATGGTAACACTCGAGCCATCCCCTCAATTTAAGTCCACAAAATCTACATGGAAACATTTTAACATGGTCCTTCTACCACAACGTCTGATTTGTAAATTAACGTTTCGAGACGTTTCTCATTTTGGTTTTTTTTTCATTCACGACAACTAGTGCGTGTTCTAAGCGTCCTTTTAAATACGTCAGATCAACGTGAAAACGTCCTTAGTACGTTTACACTATTCATTTTATTTTCCTCCACTATCAAAATTAATGACATGTGAAGTCGTATTATATTTTAACCATATAAACTCTCACATTTCAACTTATGAGTGTATCTCACACTTGTTCATTTTTCTCATCAATGGTAATTACAAGTGATCAAAAACTAAAATAGAGTTGATAAAACACTTGTTTAAAATCGTGAAACGCTTCCGTCTTGTTTCAATTATACCTTGTCCGTGTGGACTTTTTTTATTTTGGTAAATAACTCATCTCTTTTTATTCTACCCTTGTATCACCTTGTAACTTTTTTCCCCTCAGTTGTATAAATTTCATAAAAAGACACTCATAGACAGGAAACATTTGTTTATTTATGTACAATCTATTTTCCCCCTTCCTCGTCTTGCGTCTGGTCTTCGGCGGGAAGGGAGGAGGGGTGGGGGTCCTCACAAAGGGCGCCGGGGAGAAATCCCTCGCTCGCTCTTGTTGAGGCTCTTGAGGCGGATCCTCCTCGTCGGCTGGGCGCCTACGGGCATCGCATCGGAGCCTCGGGGTGTACCCCAGGTGGCGCAAGTAAAAGCGCACGCAGTAGGTGGCGATCATAAGGATGATCGCCGCCACTGCGGTAATCCCTAATCCGTAGGCATCTTCCACTGTCAAAATATAAAAAAAAAAATTACCCGACTGATGAAATTTTTACATATAGAGAAAGAAGAGAGAGGCGAGAGAAGAAAGAGAGAAGTTAAATAAGTTTCACACATTACTTTAACCCCACCAAAATAAATATATACATTTATACGATTTAATAGGTATAAAATACTCACTTTCTGAAGAGAATTTGACATATTGAACAACACACAACCATGCAATAAAATATTTACATGCAAAATTCACTGGACTATAGAATAAAAAAGAATTCATAATTATTATCAATTTAAGAAAAAAACAAAAAACTATTAATAACAAGGTTTAAAGATTACTCACGCTTGTCCATGACGTCAATTGTTAGCTTTGATCCTGATCCTGTCGCTGTGCCATTGTCGTTGTTGTCTAAAGTATAATAGTCCATATAATCAACATACGCATAATAATAATTATGATCAAAATAAAATTTAATTTGTAGTTCATATGAAGCGAATTTGTCAGAAACTGTTAGTGATAAAAACAAAACTTGCGTGTCCTCAACGCTACTATAGGTATATAGATGATGTGCTATCATTAAATCATTCATTTTCACAATTTGATCCTGTTGCTATCCGAAGAACTCG
>CAJDSM010026742.1:0-20419 GCA_903981925.1 Ostrea lurida | reverse complement strand
AAAACAAAGATACATTGCTTTATTATCATTAAAATCAAGTATGATGTGTTTTAGTGTTCTGCATAATAAAATTATGAATCATACTTATGTGGGCTAAATTTTGTTTTTTGAAAAAAAGGGTGGTGTGTACTTCATATCGGAACTTTGTATGTTTAAAAATGCAACGGTAAAGGATATGTCTACATGTCTTTTTGGTTAGGTATATAAGTGTTTTAGCCTATTAAGGGCATACCGCAATGTACATTTTCACCAAAATATTTTTTCTATCTCCAAAATGAAAGACTTTCCAATCAGATTAATAATAAGAGTTACAGACAACCGCAAATCATCATTCAATCCCTTCAGAATTGATTGAATGATGATTGAAAATATAATTATTCACAACAACTGACAAATGTATGTGTAGTATGTACATGTACAGTTGCATTGCATTTGCTTTCTTCCAAAGAGAAGGTAACTCAGAATTCAAGTATGAATAATGGTGCAACATTACATTCTTCATCAACTGCTTATCTTTTCCAAAATACAGGAAATGTGCTCTGATTTTTTCTCAAACAATATCTAAGGGTACTACTGATTTTATATATAAGAATAGATCTATTAAAATATGTATACATATAACGAACGTTAGCGGTACTGACTTACTAAGAGAAGAAAACTATCAGGTAAAACAGAAGCTTTTTAAAAGTATGGAACTACCTTACAGTCAGCATTTGCAAATTCTGTAGTTGTTGCAACCTGCCATATAGGGTCAAACGCTGTCCAACACATTTTATACCACTTTGACTACAGATTACTCAATTTATCTGATCAAGACAAGGTGCTAGCAGTGGGAGTTTGACAGGGGATGCTTACCTCTAAGCACCTGATCCCACCTCTGGTTATCCAGGGGTCTACCGGTATGTTTGTCCAACTTTTAATTTGTATTCCATTTAGGACTCACGAGATTGATTCCCGTTTGCTACCTTCACCTTTACATATGGTATAAACAGTAATCCACAATCAAAATCAGAGTGCAATGAACAGTATAACTTAGTGGTAAGTCTTCCTGGGAAGACGTGTCGCCTGCTTACTTCTAATTTCATTTGAAAATTTTACTTCATCATTTAAAGTATCATCATGGCAAAAAAGTATATCATTATAATTCTTTTGTCAGAATTCAGTTCTGTTCAAGTTACCAGAATGACAATGCATATTCTAACATCATGAATTTGATGAAAGATGGGATATTGTTCCGAGATGCCATTTGTGAGATTCTATCTGAAATAAAGACATATTTAATTTAAAGGTTCTCAGGCCCTCAGTCATTACTTTGTGACTTTGTTTATGTCAAAAAAAATTAAAGTTGCGTCAAACAGGAAGTGGACATGTGGCAGATTGGAAACTGCGTTACACAATACAGTTCTCCATACTGATGCTCTGTGCCAAATATAAGGAAGCTGGCCCCGGGATCATGAAACAAACTTAGACTTAAGTCAAAATTTCAATCACCTGTAAAATGTTTATTACTTATCACCTTTGAACTCTTAATTTGCAGACACTAGAAATTTGAAGAAACAATAATGAATAACAATTTTATTTTTGAATGATTGACTTCACAAATCATTTTATTGCAATAATCAGATTTTGACTTAGGCTTCAGATGTTTCATGATCCCGGGGCCAGGCCTGTGTGGTTCCTGAGAATTTAACCATGTGAAAAATATTCAAAGTTGTGTCAAACAGGAAGTGGACATGCGGCAGATTGGAAACTCTGTTACCATACAGTTGCCATACTGATGCAATGTGCCAAATATCAGGAAGCTGGCCTGTGTGGTTCCTGAGAAAAATGTGACAGAAATTTGTCCATGTTAAAAAATATTTAAGTTGCGTCTAACAGGAAGAAGACATGCGGCAGATTGGAAAATGCGTTACACGATACAGATCCTCCATACTGATGCTCTGTGCCAAATATCAGGAAGCTGGCCTGTGTGGTTCCTGAGAAAAATGTGATAGAAAATTTTGTGACGCCGACGACAACTATTAAGTGATCCCTATATGTCGCCTCTGCTAACTCAGGCAGGCGACACAAATTGGTATGAAACATGTCTGACAGACAATATGTTAAATGGACCTATAAAAGGATTTAAAGAGGAAAAGAAATCTTTAACTTCCATCTTTATTCATGAGAACAAATGCAAGTATATCACAATCACTGATCAACAGAGAATTTCTTGTAACTTTCCACTGAAGGCTCAACACACTTGTCACATCTCGCCTCCTTCGTTATTTCCTGTTAAAAAGATCCTGGCCCTTGGCATACGACCAAAGTGTTTATCTTCTCAACAAACATCTTATCTGTACAATATAACTGCAACAACATAGTATGCACAATCCCAACATATACAATGCATAACATAACTTTCTAATTATCAAACAGAGCCGAGGAAAAAATTAATGAACATACAAAACATTTCAATAAAAGTTGATAAAGCAATGCAAAATGAATAATTATTTCATACACTGACAAAACAACACTCAAAAACTATGTACATGCATATTTATATTTCTAAATATATTCATTATCACAGAAAAAAATTGAAAGGGAAACATCTTTCTTATGAATATAATATTCTTCCACCAAATGTGCACGTGTTATAACTGGATAAAAATGGGGCATTCCTAGGCATATTGTAAGCATATCAGTTGAACAGTCAGTACACACGAAGGTATGTGATTATAACAAAGCAATGGGCCACAAAGCTCTCTCCAGTCCCTTTTTGTTTTGCTGAGAAATGCATGGAAATTGGATAAAACTTTCACTCCTGGCCCCTTGAACTGAACTTAAAATCTAAACTACATACAGATGTTATTGTATATTAAACAAGGATTACTACATGTTTGAAGTATATTCAAATATATACACACACTTTCTCATTTACATTTCCCACAAAGTTGCTTTCCATGTCAATGTTAAAAAAACCATGTGACTTCTGATTTTAAAACATTGGTGTTTTAACAACTACAGCGAAGGAATTTTAATTCAAGCCCACTTAATGGCAATCACTGAACAGAAATTCATTAACGTTGAATGTGGCAGTTAAAAAAAACCCTCTAAAACCTTCCGCATTAACAAAATAAGTGAAATACCATGACAAATATTTGCATGGAAAAAGTGTTCTGTGTTACATTTTATGCACAAAACGAACAAATGGTTCACAGCGTCTAATAAAACAAATATCTTTGACATATGCTTTATACTGTCTTATTTGTTGGTCGAGAAACCATTGTCAGAAAAAATCAATGAAACGAAATATAAGTTCTTTTTTGCAGGGCAGATTGGTCTAGTGCCTGTTGCTCATCCAATCATTGTCCGACTGAGTAAGAAGCTCGGCCAGAACCTTGTCCAGGTCATAGTCGTGTTTGTTGAGCAGTTTCTGGTTTCTTTGTCGATTACAGAAGCCCATCTCGATGAGTTTCTTCATTGGACCAGAGTCGGTGGATTTTGGCTCCCATTTTTCCTCTTTTGGTCTCCACTTTTCAGCTTTTGGTTTCCAGGATGTCTTGGGAGGTTTGTATTCTTTCCTTTCCCCGGAGGTACCATTCTGAAACAGTTTGTCCCCCGTTAGTATTGATCAATCCATTCATGCTCCGATAGAAGCATAAGTCTAAATTTTGATTGATCAATCATTTCAAGCTTTGACGGATCTAAACTTTTAATTGTTTTACGTCCCACTCATTAGACAAGAATATTTCACTCATATGGAGACGTCACCATTGCCAGTGAAGAAGTCTACACTTTGACCTTACTTATATAACTAAAGTAGTTTTAACATACATAAAAGTAGAGTTGGACGATACCTGATATGTTCTTGCCTGCCAGGTGTAGAAGACCTCTTTACAAGTAGTGTAGGCATTAGCAGCAGCACGATTGGCTGCGTTAACGGCAGTGCTTACCATCTGATTCACCATTTCACCAGCAACAGGCCTGTAAAACAATCAACACTCAATTAGTCTCTACCAAGAAATACAGTACTACTATTCACAAATTTTGAAATTCAACATTAAGGTGGGATGCTACACTAGAAAAATTTTCTGTGGATGAAAAGTAGAGGATTTGATAAACAATGTTTTGAAAAAAAAAAAAAAAAAAATTCACTCTTTTTCGTCAAAAATTGCAATTTTAGTAGAAAGCAATTTGAAAAAAAATTTAAAACCCCTGCTGGGATCGAACCCACGACCTACAGTTCAGTAGGCAATGCGCTAAGCTACTGAGCTACTCATCTAGGCATTTAAATTTGAAATGAATTGACATATAACCCTGATATTGATATTTTCATCCATGTTTCAAACAAAAGTCAGCCATTATGACAATGTAGAGATCTACCTTAAGAGAACAATTCACAGAGACTGGTACACTTACACTTCGTAGCCGGCAGCTTTATCTCCCTTGTCCTGGTGTCCGTGGTGAGCGCCCCCTGTACACACATCCTCCTGGGGTAGGGCCTCTTTGACCTCTGTGGTGTCTTGAGAGGGGTAGACCTGATCGTCCGACTTGTTGATGGTTGCCTCCCCGGTCTCGCTAGACTGCCCCATGATTGTGTTAACCATGATGTCTCCAGTCTCGATCACATTCTCAATAACTGTGGTATTGGTGGCACTTACTTCCCCTGTTTCTGTATTAGTTGAAGGAACATCAAGATTACCTGTTCAATATAAAATTTCTTTTAATTTTGTGGCATCCTGGAGCAGTACTTCAATTAAAACTCAAGATTAAGAAATGCACACATTTATCACTCAATCAGGCAGGTAACAATTTTGAAGAGTGTTAGTAATTATCAAATTTGCACAAGTGGGTCATTCTGATAATTCTACCAATCTGAACATTGAAATATACTTTCACTTTCTGCTGGTCTAAAGAAATGATGATGGACAACACCTCAAGGCTAGCAGTTAAAAACTAAATGATAGAATTTCTGCTACTTGTACCTGAAGCTCCAATGTCCCTCTCTGTTCTGATTTCCTCTGTGAATTCTCCCTGGGCAGGAGCTGTGAGGGTCTCTGGGATCTTAGGACTGAGATTCTCCTCCACTGCAGGAACGGCTGGGGAAGGGAGGAGCGGATCCAGTGGGGGTGTAGACACTGAATTTGAAGCAATCAATATGTCATCCACAGGAGAATCTGCATGCAAAACAGTACAGGGTTTTTAAAGATTAAAGTAAGGAGTCTAAAGAATTTATTTTCATTTTATTCAATCAATATTCATGTTGCATTGACTTATATATATAGGAACTTGCTTCTTTATTTTTGTAAGTTTGGGTTAGATTCAATCACCTACATGTAAATATCAAAAAGTCTAAAAAAAAGGTCATTTATAGTGTCCTACAATCAGTGTGGGATTTACAGAATGTTGAAAATACAGTACTAGTCTTTAAACCCAATCCGTGTCTTCAATTACCCCATATTACAAAGGAGAATTTTAATTTGTAGACGTTTTGTTTTTGTTTTCATCTCTATGTGAATATTCTATCATCCTGAAGAAGGGAAAGGTTGTCCCGAAAATTCGACAATTTGATATTGTTCATGACACTGGTCCATTTTTAGTGGATGTTAAGTGTTTTTGGTTTTTAGTGCTTTCTAAATATACGAGAAATAAAATGTGATCAACTATAAGATGCAGTAATTTTATTGACAAACAAAATGATGGTATGACTTACTGACAACAATGTTGTTATGGTTGTCGTCCAGTGTGCTGTGATTGTTGTCCGTTTCATTGTCGGAGGAACTCTCTGACACCTGTGGTTTAACGACTGGCTTACTGAAGTCAAAACAAGCCGGCATGGGAACTATGAGGAAATCGTCATCTTCACTGAGACTCTCGTCCTCCTCAGAGGTGTACTGGAATTCCGCTGTAATCAAAACAACATTGGACTTAAACTTAATCTTGTCAAGCCACATGTCTGCTTTCTTTTTGGCCATTATTGAACATAAGAAATATACATTTGTTTTATTAACACGATTTTAAGCAATTAATGATCTGACACCTGTCTCTATACTCTAACACACTTCTTGAAATCAAAATAGGACAAAAAAATTATTTTCATTTTTTGAAAACAACAATTTGGAGGAGTTAATGTACATGAATATTACCTGGTTGAGGAACAGGCAGACTGTTCATATAATTCTCCACAAACTCATTATCAATGACATCTGTCTTCTCCGAGAAGTGTTCAGGATTCAAAAGCTCCACACTGCTTGTCCGGGACAAACTGCCTTCCTCTGGCAAGGGGGACTTGGGAGGTGACACAACTATTAGTGGAAAACAAGGTCAAGGTCACAATTGCTGCGGATTTTGTTATCTTTATCAACAATAATATCAGGGATAACATTGATTTCATTACTTTTCGTTGAACACCGAATTTCGTTGTTTGTATGCTTGCAGCCAGGCCAAGATAGCAAGTGATCAATGAATTACAATGATTTACCTGGTAGTTATAAAGAAAAAATATAATCTACAGGTACATAAAATTCAGAAAATTTGCTGTATCAAAAATTTCTAAAACCACATCATTCAGAAACACAACTAATGCATTGTAAAGCGCTTTGAGTACTTNTGTTGTTTGTATGCTTGCAGCCAGGCCAAGACAGCAAGTGATCAATGAATTACAATGATTTAGTTATAAAGGAAAAATATAATCTACAGGACTGGTACATAAAATTCAGAAAATTTGCTGCAACAAAAATTTATAAAACCACATCATTCAGAAACACAACTAACCCTTGACGTGTTGATATTCTTTAATACAAAAATTGGTACCTGTAATAAATACCCACAAAGCAACCTAACATTTATATAATGTAGTCACCTAAAGGGGTGTTGTTGGGTGTGGCAGTCTGTGACATCTTGTTCGACCCCCTCGACATATCCAGCATCTCAAACGACATCAGGTCCTGCCCGGTCTCCTCGGATACTGCCGGCTTCTGCTGGGCATCCAGCTGTAACTGGGCCATCGCAGCGGCTGCAGTGGTCAGTTCCTGCTCCAGTTTCTGGACAGTCTCATTGGTGATGGTCTCGCATGGCTGGTTGTCTGGTTTCCGCTCGATCTGGATAGGACTTTTCTCAATCAGGAACTCCGTTTCATTTGTTTCCTGGGGTTCAGTCACGTCTTCATCTGCATGATTTGTCAGACTTACAGGTAATTCTTCCTGTTAAAATGATACGTCTAATTTTAATATTTTTCTTATTGACAAACAACATTAAAAAGAAGTACATATATGCTTGTAGTGAGTAATTTTCATTAAATGATTTGAACAAAGGAAGTGAGCATTAGTTCCATATAAAATTTACATCACCCTCTCAATCTTCAGGTTCGACTAAATTTTACCTTCTGTTCTTCCTTGGTCTCTTCATCAACAATTTTGAGTGAATCTTCGGACTTGGTAGGCTCCAGAACCAGTTTGGGTTCCACTTGTACCAGACACCAGATTCGGTGCCCAAACTCGTAACCAGAATCCTGCATCTTCCAGTGGCTCTGATACCTTCCTGCTCACAGAAAATTTCTCCAGATGAAGCACTCAAACATTTTTGTAACTCTCCATCATCAAACGTATCACACTACCTACAAGTTCTCTCTTGTATCTTTTCAAACTAATGTTGCCGTTTTCTAAGAAACAGAATTCCACTTGACTATCAAACATAAATTCTGTGCTGTACTTACCAGGTACCTCAGGAGCATAGAATGTGACAGAGATGTCAGCTGACTCCCCAGGATTCAGGAGGGGGATCTCGACATCCGAAAATGGTGTAGGCAGATTTCCGCCGATGTTGTGGAGCTGCAGGTAAAATACGCAGACGTATCAATATCCAAGTCTACCAACCACACCTCAGTAGTTTAACAGTGCTTTCTGTTCAGGACTATATATACCTTGGTGGTTTCTCTCCATTGGATGTTTCCAGAATTGCGGATTTTCCAAGTCTTGACAAACTTGGTCCCTGGTTGTATTTTGGTTCCATCAGGGATGGTCAGGTCTCCCATAAAGTGTGCCTTCATATCCTTCACAACATCCCTAAAATAAGGCCAGTGTATTGTAAATACATGCATGTCTGGACCCTGTCAGTAAAACTTTATAAGGAAGTGAATGAATTGTGAAACCTTTCCACCTTGTGAATTTTATCACACTCTTAAATTTAATCAGTTGTATACAAAACTGTTAATACAGATACGCAAAATATAAAAAACAATGAATGTCATTTTAACATTGTTTTGTCAGACTAAATTAACAGAAATCTGCACAAAACATATGATTTTACTATCTGATTACCACCTGTACATATCAATAGGTAATTGTTCTTACAATTGATATGTGCATATAAAAATCTTACAAGATTCATTTTCAACTTTTCTATTGCCTTCTCTCTGCTTTTGTTAGTTTTTCTTGGCTTCATTGTGGCTTTTGCATGTATTCTACAACAAAGAGACAATGAAACTTTATTCTCTGATGAAAAATAATTTCCATAAAGAAAAATATGGGACAAGGTGGTAGAGAAGAGAGTGTGTGATAATGAAGACAGCAGAGAAAAGATTTACAATCAAATGGGTCACACGAATATTGCCTGTCTTACTTCTCTATCTTGGCCAGGATTTGCCTCTTCTCCATTCTGCTCATCCCCCAGTTCTTCCTTCTCCGTGCTCTCCTCGCCTGACGTTGGCTGCCTGTACATTCTGTACAGATCTGTTTTCAATTACGGACCCCTCTGTCGGAATTTGATTGTCGTGAGTTTGTGAAGTACGTGAGTAAGATCATGGACTCCACTAATGTTCTCACATTCCTCACACAGGTCGTAGTCCACACCATTATAAAACATGAACCATATCGTTTAAACGATGCTCTAACATAAGAGATGTCATATGTGTATTTTTAACTGTTGCTGTGCATTTCATTATCTACGAAACAGCAGTTACTCACCAACACTTGAATCGGGCTCCGACAATCACTTTATTGCAGTTGTCACATTCCACACCACAATGATAGTACACAGCTACAAAAGACGACAAATATCTGCATACAGTTACTTATTCATTCTGTTATTTACTTATTCATTCTGTTATTATTATTACACTCTTTATTACTTATTCCACTCTGTTAATTACTTATTCCATTCTGTCAATTACTTATTCCACTCTGTTAATTACCTATCAAGTAAATTCACAACCACAGGTGTTTTTGAATAGTTCAAGCATTCCCATGGGGATCTGAAGAATGCTGCAAATTCCTAAATTATATGCGAGGAATTTATCATCGTGTAATTTTTGTAAAAGACATTACTTGCGAAATAGAATTACTTGCTTTTAATTTTCTGTTGCTAAATTCCATATAAGAATTCTTAAGATTGAAATAAAATAGTGGACCGACACACAGATAAACCAAATCGTAGATCATCCCATCTCTGAACTTTTACAGGGCACACCAATATACACTGCTGACTTACGGTGACTGTTGCTGGAATTAGCCTCCTCTTTGACCCCCTGCTGAGATGAGGCTGTGGCCCCCTTGGGCTGACTTTCTGTAGCCTCTCCCCCTTTGTAGCTCTGTAGGACAGCTCCATCCAGACCACGCAACACATGCTTCACAGTCTTTCTTGTCACATCCTTCACAATTTCTGAATGCAATTCTTTCTTCAGCTACAAAATCAGAGGTTAATTATTGGTCTCTGTCCTCCAAATCTAATTTGTATACACTAGAAAACAAGTCAGAATAAGCCCCACAATAACAAGAGTCTTCCTCTTCCTATTCAGAGCATTTTCAAATTTTAGGGAAATCTTCTGTCAGAACTAATCTCAAGTTATATTGCATGCCATAGAGAGTGTTACTACCTTATTCATATAAAAAAAAATTATGTCTCAAAACTCCTTAATGACAAAGTTGACAAAAGGGTCTTTCTCTTCCTAATCCATGTATTATGTAACAAATGTCATGAAAATTTTCCTTAGGAAACTTAAGCTATTGTCTGTCATAGAAAGTGCTGACAGATACAGACAGGCAGAGCGTTTACTATAGGGCACCCACCATATGGCAAGGCTAATAAGCTTTCCCGAAAATAAGCAAATGTGTTAATAAAAGAGCAATTTTTTAGGGGTATTTGTAGAATCTAAAGCGATTCATCAATTTTCCACACACCTCTTTCATGTACTTGATGAAGGCTGGGAATGGGATCGCTTCCTCTGTTTTACGTTCACTCTGTGGGTCCTCTTTGTGACGGTGGCCACTCTTCTTTCTGTCAGAATCACGAGAGTGCCTCTTCTTTGACTTCTTCACCGACTGTATAAATGAAGAATGAAAACAATTTAATAAAAATAAAAACTTTGTACAGAATAGGACTGTTTGAATATTCTCTGTGGCATTTCCATGGTATGCTAGCTTACACTAACTTTTTTTAAACTGACTGGTTGCTCTCGCCGAATAAACTGAAATACATCTGCTTGACACAAAACTTTTTTCTACTTTGTAGCATAAGATTTTCTTTTCCCGATGTAAACTGTAATTTTGTAGGTTAAGTATGTGGGAATTTCTTCTCCTCTGTAGCACAATTCCCTCCACTGAAAGCTATTACATTGTCTTTGCTAATCAGATCCCATTTGGAAAAATAATCTAATATAAACTACAGTATTAAATCCTTCTAATTTTTCGACACTGAAGTACACCCATTTTTTCAGGATTTTGCAAAAGTGTCGAAAATTTAAAATTTGAAAACTTTTGGTATGATTTCCTTACCAGAAAGATCGATATTTATAAGGGCTGGTAAGTATGAATTTTCCAAGATCATACACAAGTGTACGGGCCGGCATTACACTCAGTGTAACCCGAATAATCCAGTCTTTATATTCCGCTCACTCCATTAACCTCCCACATGGAAAAATTCGAGTTCTACACTCTCGGAGTTTATTTTGTTTGTTCAGATAGATATTGATTTTCTTGTCGTCGGTGCTTATTCATCAGTAAAAGCATAAGTGGTGTTAAACATGAAGAAAAACGATTATCTTACGAACACAAACGAGCGACAAATTTCAATAACGAATGTGGAATAGAAAAACGGAACAAGTTATCAAAGCGAAAGTGAAAGAAAATGCGGATCCAATGCAGATTAGCAACATGCACTTCATTGTTATGTACAGGATTGTTATACACACCAAAGAATAAAAGAAAAGGGACGAAAACATTGAAAGAATATGGGCATTAAAGATAAGATATAATCATTTAAGCGTCATAGTCTTTTAAATCAGTAAGAATTATTAACACAACCCCTCCATGACTGATCGATTTTTTCCATCAGAATTTTTTCCCAAGTGGCGAAAAATTTGAAATTTTTCGAAACTGATATTTCCCCAAAATTCAGAAAGTGTCGAAAAATTAGAGGGATTACAGTACAAGTTCAGTTGCAACAACTACGATAAAAACATTTCGCCTGCCTACCTACCCATACATTTAACAGCCAGGAAAAAGACACCCCCCCCCCCCCAAAAAAAAAAAAGATCTTGCGAGAGTGGGCATATGATGTGAAAACATTCATGTACTTACGAACAGTGGTGTAGTTTCTGACTGACTGTCCACATCGTCTGGTTTGTCTCTCTTCTCTTGTCTACAAAATTTGATACACATAATACACTTGCACAATCCAAAATCATTAAATGCTGAATAATCGGTACATTCTGCTTTATATATTTCAGAGTCTAACTTTGAATACCATTTGATACTAAATGTAGTGTGTTCCCAGGATGAAGTATCCATCAGATAAATTTTAAGGTACTTCACCTGATTGTTTAATAATTAAAATCTAGTGTAACCAATAACAACAAAACCAAATCAATATCTGCAGCCATACATTATGAAAGATGTCACTTGCAGAGTACCTTTTTTGCTATTGTAGACTAGAAATACAGTGAGCAAAGATCCCTTAGTGTCCCCCCCTCCCCATGTAGGTATAGAATCATTCAGATCAAAATTTAAAATAGGAGGTGCACAATGGCACCACGCAACAATGAATTCCTGAAAGTTTTAAAGAATTCTGTTTGGTGGTTTTAGATGAATATCAGACGGGGAGTGGGGACGAACAGATGAATGGACAACTGGATCACTATACCCCCCCCCCCCCTCCTAGCAGGGGTATAACCAGTTTTCTTCCCTGCGACAAAATACAAATGTTTACAAATCTGACTGTCTCAACAGGAAAGTAGTTTAACCCCCGGTGACCAGCTACGGCCGTACCTGGGATTTGTTCTTTCTTCACTAGCTTTTTCCGTGATTTTGATTTTGGGAGGTTGCTCATCGACTTGTAACAAGATCTCTGGTTTGTCACCCTGCTGGTGGAGGGTTTCTGGGATAACCGAGGCTAATTTTAGCTCTGTGTCGTCAGTGATGGGCATGGCATCTGTCTGTACTGTCCGTCTTGGAGGGGAGGACCCGTTGTTTCTCACTCGCATGTAAAGCGTGCTGTGACACTGGTCTGCCACCTGTTGCAAAATAAATCAACGTAGCAGTGTGTTAAATCCTAACCAAAAATCTGCTAAGAAATCATATGATTCTACATTACCATGCAGTAATTTCAATTGTGACAAAATTAATAATGTAAAGGGGGAAATATTTGTGTGGATTTTATTTTCGCTATATTCGTGATTACACTAATGATCACGAAAATAAAATTATAAAAAAAACCCACCGCAAAGTGTTATTCAATGTATTTGGGGGTATGATTTTAATTGAATTTCTTTACTTTCTGCGAAATTTAAACCATTGCGAAATACATGTACCACAGGATAAAAATCGCAAATATTTAGCCCCACGAAATTAAAGCCCTTTACAGTAACTAAGTGAGACAAACCTTGAAGGCTTCTTCTAATTCTGACTGACTACTCAAGGCGATCTGAGGAAACACAAATAACAATATTACAGCACTATCTTTATACATAATCAAAACAGTAATATATATCTAGATTTGACATATATATCTATAAATCATGAACAAAACTTACAAAGTCCCCCTCAGAATCAACATAATACACTGCCATATTTTCACAGTCAAACTGGGCCTTCAACTGCAAAAGAAATAGAGAAATTTTATGACTCTATCAATCGTACAATGGTTTTGCTGTACCCAATGGCAGGAAGACAATGCAGGAAATATTACAAGATATGAATTTACATTTTCACTTTAAAATTCAAAAGACAGAAGAGTGAATTAAATATCCTAGACACACCTATATGTTCTTTCACCCTATGTTACTCTTCAATAGATCTCAACTTAAGCAGAGCGACTGTTGACTAAGCTGTAGTGACAATCAGTCTTAGCTCAATGCTAGTTAGCATTAGTCTGGGCCAGCAGAATGTAGTACTGACTGTACAATTAAAAAATTAATCTACTAGCCCATGGCACTGCTAGCAGTAATACTTCAAACTGACTAAAAATGGAGTTGAAATCTAAAACTGCAAACAATGGTCAGTTTCATATCTTTTATCATTCATCAATTTGAGTGGTAGCTTCTCAACAAGTGGTGATTGAAACAAGCTTAAAGGATTTTATCATGAGTTTCAAAAATTCGTTTATATTTTCTACTGATAATTTCAAAGAAAAGATGCTTTTAAGAATTTCACTCATCAATTTACTTTCAGTGTCAAAAAAGCTATATTTTCAATAGATATAGCTTTTCAAAAGTTTGAATTTCCGAATATGCATATTTTTAATCGCGATTTACGCCATTACTGTGTCTCATAGGTGTCAATATTGGTTCACTGTTTGTTGTAGATAAGAAACCGCACCAATATCACGCCTGAAGACCCGCTTACGTAACCAAATTATCATAATAGATTTCAAGCGATATAATATTACTATTGGTGCTGGCAATTTGGATTTTTTCTCCAAAGCACCTTTTTTGTCTGAGAAACGGTTCTCGTTTCCCCAGGTGAAGAATCGGTATTGAGTATGTGTTTTCACTCGGAAGACATTAATCGCTTGCTTTGATAACTGAGCAATATGTGAATAATTCAAATTACAAAAAGTATAAAAATGACTTGAAACAGCCAAACATGTTTTTTAATCGGAAATTCTTAACCACGTTATAAGCACTATATGTGGGTCATTTTCAAAATAATGTCTTAAATTGTTGTGGGCCCATCGACATTTTATTATTAACTTAGACTTATAGTTTTAAACGTTTTAAATGATTTGTGAATGTGATATTTCATTTACTAACCTTGACATATGGAAAACACATTACAAACGATTGTAAGAAAATTGAAATTTTGACAATTAAATAGGCAAATTGGTCAAATATACTGCATGTCCCAAATAGGTATTTTTTCATACATTAAGTCGAAAATATGCAAGAAAAAAAATATTCCATTATGTAAAACTATATTTTGAAAAGATCTCGAAATAAAGGTGTTTGACAGCATTTCAAACCAAAATTGTAAATTGTCTATCAATTTACATTTCAGGGTAATCTAATCGTATACTTGAAAATATGTCCTTCTGACCAAAAAAAGAAATCTGATGTAATGAATTCAATATTTATCCCTTGCGCACCTCATAATTCTTGACGTCATCTGGATACAAAATTCAATGGAAAATGAATATTTGCGAGGGAAAGATCTAAGGTATAGAAAAAAAATTGCAACAAAATATGTAATTAACAACTCCGTATTTTCTGATGTTCCTTAATGTTACCAAGAAATTAAACACTTATAATCAATTATGATGACAGTCTACCTAAATTGGAATATCTAAAAATGTTTTAACAGGTAATTTTCGTGGAATGATAATTGGCGTGTCCTGACAACCCACATGGATTATCTGTCAAATTAATGTTGCGTATGCCGTTATGTACTGTCCGTCCGTGTACTTTTAAAACGTATAACACCATGGGCATTAAAAGACAAACAATTGCCCGTTATGTATTATTATAGAATAATATTCATGATTATATGATCCAAACTTTTCTTAGACGATTAAATGTATTGAATCAATTACAGTGTTGTATAATCAGTAAGCATATTATTAAAAGTCACGTCTTTTGATTTAAGTAACACGTACGGACAATATGAGGTAACATTTGAAGTACAAAAAGTGTACATTAATCGATTTTATCCAACTGAATATTTCATATTTCAATACAGATGAACGTAATTGATATAATTGTTGCAATAGTGATAAATAATTAAACAATTATAGGTGATCGATATTTCCAAGTCTTCTAGAAAAAGAAATTTTGCAGCTTGTGGTAAACAGCACGACTGTAATGGTAACATTAAGGACATTTTGGAGTGTTTGGTTTTAATTTAAATCTAGAGGCTCTATATTTAATCCTATGTATTGGTTTTTGTAGTTTTTTATTGAAAATACAAAAATAGCTCTATATAATAAATCTATGTGTGCTATTAAAAATATTATCGTCAACCAGTTATAAGAATTAAAAAAAAAATATTACCCTGGCGAAAACAAATTTAACAAAAGAATTTTAGTCTTCCTGTACAGTTTTGTTCTCTGGTGTACAGTGTTGTCCCTCCTTTAACTTGTCAAAAATATTGAAAATAATTATCATTATGATCACTAAGATCTCGACTTTTGTAAAATATGCAAATTACTATTTTTCAAACCGATAGTTGTGAACCATGTCATATGTTATGCTTGTATATTCAAAAATATAGAAACAATGTCATGTTCAATTTGGCAAATTTTGAAGAAAGTTAACTAATTAGACGAAAAAAAAAGAGCAATATATCATTGTTTTTTAAAATAAAGCCTTTTGTAGAACGCATAAATTTCTTAAAAAAAATGTAGCGTATTATGGTCATGAAATAATATATATCTCTATGATATAAATAATATTTCAATTTATTAAAGAACACCAGACATATTTTTCAGCTGTGCATTAACCCTTGATATCTACAAAATGGAAAATGTTGTTTTTTTGCATTTTGTTGTTTATTGCAGTATTTATTAATAATCAAAAATAAAGAATGTAAAAATTACAATATAAGCGTCATCATTTTTTAGTTATTATCATATCCGAAATAAAGACATTTTTTAAAATGAACACCATATGCATGTTTGCACTGCTAAAAATTCAACAAGTGATCAGCAACGTTTTGTTTTACGAAGACATTGTATATATAGACTGCGCTTGCCACTTGATAGTGTTCAATATCCCCTCAAGGCAAATGCTTTCTTCACACATCTTATGAGTGAAATAAAAAAAAAAAAAAAACAACCTTTGTGACTGATGTTCATATTTCAAAATTACACCCAATAATTCTAAACTCTTATGTTATTCAATTAACAGAAAAAGCATTAAAAAAAATTGTTCTCGATGTTGAAAATATTTTGGATTTTACCTCTTGCTGAAACACCTATTTCACCAAACTGGTACTCCATTGTCGCACTTTCCCTGAGAACGACTTGATCCACGTGTCTTTGCAGTAAAGACTGACGTAACTCATCTTACTTCATGCAACAATGTATGGATTTTAATTCAACTTAACGGCATTTGTTTACAGACAGAGCTCTAAATAAATACGGGCACTCAAACATACTCCTTTGACAATTAACGATGGTGTTATTGACCTTATAATCGTTACATTCGTATTATCACCGGACACTGCTGAGACCACAAATAAACATAGTTTTATATTTTTAATTTTATTTTATAACTCGACTATTCTAAGTTTCTACCAAAGGAAATATCGAGTCTGCTAAACTTTCATGAAACAAAATTCTCTGCTATCGAAATAAAACATGATTACCATGTGATGTAGAGGCTCCTATCGTCGCTACTTGAGCGTATATTCTTCGTATATGACTGCTAGAGGTTCAAAACATGTAAAAGATCATGTCATTACTAAAGGATATTTCACAGTCAATAATTTCCTCTCTCATGTTCTAGAGTTGATTATTTACCTTAAACTCAGAGCAGTTTCACGATAATCCACGGTATCTGTAAATAATTGACATCTATGACGCAGAGACGCGACAGTGACCACGTGGACCCGCTATTCATTACGAAAATTGACTGCGAGACCCTAACTTGAGCTATTACAACTAAATTTACGGCTTTAATTGCCTTTAATTGAACTGTATGTGGTTAGATAATAATTAGAAATGTAATTATGGGCCTAAATCTAGAAAAAGTTTAATCCGTGTTGATAAACTCCTTTAAAAGTAGCATAGATCTGTGTTTTATGTAAAAAATAATTCATTCAAATTTTTGCTATGTATACATTCTAATAAAAGTTATGCTTTCATACATAATACAACACTGAAAGTAAAAAGATGTACACAAGAACAAAGCACTTGATTTCAATATTATAAATATACAAACCATGAAAAAATCACAAAGTCGCCTGGGATGTAGGCATAGCGCAGTGCTGTATTTTGTTTCATGTAACACATGGCTTTTTCTCTTTAATCAATAGAAATATACAATAATTAAATAAAACATATCATAAGTATGCATGTGATATCAGAATCTAGTCATATATTTTTGCATTTACAGTTCAGAAATACGTCGAATATAAGCTATTTACCACAAAAATTTCAAGCGTTATTTTGAATTCTACTTCCATATAAGGAGATTGCGTCACTATGACGTTCATCCTCTTTCCATTTATAGAACTGCCACGTTGTAGACACGTCGTCTTCTGAGGCTTATTTCTTGCTTGTTGTTTACATTTTGACCGGGCAGATTTTGTGGTTCACAATTTTACTGTTTATATATTTGAATTTCCTTTAAGAAATTAGTGTAATAAAATTCAAAAGATACAGATTATGCTACTTTAATTATTTATAATCATATGGAGAGAGAGAGTTCTTCAAAGTAAGTATATAATAATTCAGAAGGAGAGACGAACAAGGATCAACAAAATAGGAAAAGGAAAAGAACACAATCTCCTGAAACAGATTCTGCATAAACTGATGTTGAAATTAAATAGCTAAAAATGGACAAGGAAGAAGAGTAACAAAACTCTTGACTTTCCAAAATGAAATATAAGGGCCTGATAATTGAATATATAATTGAAACTGTATAAAGGTTCGATGCAACATTGTTTGACAAAGTTTATTCATTTTCTGGGATAGTAAATATTTCATCAGGCTAGTAAACTGTGAACTGATATGGCTCATTAAAGTTTTCATGAAAATAGTAACAATGGGGTTTTGAAATTAAATCACCATTAAATCCATTAACAGAATTAACAAAAGCAACGCCAACGTGGCATAATACACCTGTACCGATTTTAGTGGGATTCATATTACAGCAGAGTTAGCACTGTCCTTTATGTGCTAATATACTCATAGAGAAACAATAGACATCCTTTACTTCATAGCATAACGTGTATACATGTAGGTACCAAGTTTGACAGTGCTAGCCCCAATACAGTTTGTTCTCCATCATGCCTAATAGCTGATACAATGACCCTGACCTTTGACCTTGAAAAACAATAGGCATCATCCTCTCATCATGGTGATCAATTGTACCAAGTTGTAATAATATCCTAGAGCTTACAGTGCAGTCTGAATCCTGCCTACAACGTTTTCCTACAATGTGACACTACAACCTTGACCTTTAACCTCCAACCTTGATAAACATTAGTCATCTTCCTCTAATCATGGTGATCAAGTGTACCAAGTTGTAAGATCCTGGGGCTGACAGTTCGGTCTGTATCCTGTCTACGTTTCCCTGCTAAGTGACATTATGACCTTGGCCTTTGACCTTCGAAAACAATAGGCATCCAGGGTTGCCACTCTCCCTGATTTGGGTTCGATAAGAGGACCCTTCCCAATTGAAAAATAAGCAAAATTTTCCCAATATGATAGTCAAATAAGTCCCAATTTCGAGACAGTATAAGTGAGATGCATTGCACTTGATACTATATTTGGAATTTAGCTTCATTTTTTCGATAAACTATGAATGAAAAAGTACAAAAGGACAAATTTTTAAATACTTTGAATAAAAATCTGCTTTTTGTTTTTATCACAATTGTATCTGACATATAACCAAAAATTTCCCAATTTGACCAAAAAACCCTATAATTTTCCCAATCTAAAGGGACCCGGACCCAGTACCAAACTATGCAGTGGCAGCCCTGGCATCTTCCTCTCATCATGGTGATTTGTAAGATCCTGTAGGCTGTAGCTTACAATTCGGTCTGTATCCTGCCCACAAGGCCCAAACAGACAGACAACTCTGTACCATAATACATCCCATCAAAATACAATCGTGTAAAAAGGTATTATGCCCCTATGCATTGCTAGAAGATATAAATATAATACAAGCACCTGAGGAGAAATTTGCATTTCGAATATTCTCCCTCGTGGTGTTACATAATTTTTACATAAAATAATAAATATGTGGCAAGAGGTTGTTTCTAATACTTTCTAGTACCCTTTGCCTAACAATGGTAAAGGTTTGGGTTAGAGGGATATACACATATGATATATATTGGCACCATATCTATGGGAACCGGCATACTGGAAGTCTCCATCGAAGCAGCTCTTCAGACGTTAAGAATACAAAACATTAAACTTGCAGTTTTAAAGACAGTCACACGACATAATCTACTCAAATGATCTGGTGAAAATTTTACACTAAAAGACACTCTAAACTATTACATAGAAATTAGTGACAACTTCCTTGAAAACAATGGCCACCATTTTGTTTTTTGCCATCTTGTTCAAAGATCAAATACGTTAAACCCTGCGGCACTGCCAGCCTGTATTCAAATATATCATGACTTATGACAATCATGATACTTGAAATAACTCCCTTTTTATAACAAGTTTAGGCTTAATGTTACTGGACCCTTGAAGGATATTGAATATTCAAAAGCGCAGTATCTTACCATAGCCTCCAAATCTACCCATCGGGTCTGGCGATGAAGTTTGTAGATTTCCGAGACTTCGTCATCTCCTTCATAACTTATGTTTATCACTATTATCCCTGCCATTTTTCAATTAAAGCGTCGAAACAAATTTTTCAAAGACTATATCAATATATGTGTGACAAATCGACAGACCAAAATAGCCATTACTCTCTTGTTGACATTAAACCTCCTGATTACCAACAACATTGGATCTACTTTCACCTTAAAAAATAGTTCACATCAAAACTCTTCACATCATCACAGATCGCTTTGAAAAAGCCAATTATTCCAAATAAAACTTATCATCTCGAATAAATAAAAACTATGTCATATTGCTTTCACATATCACCAACAGAATTTGACTTTAAACACACATTATTTGTGCATGCGGATTGATTTGAATAAAATAAAAATAGAATGACGTCAGATTGCCCATAGAATTCTAGAAAAGAGAGTTGTTCCTCTTTTCCTGTGTTGCGTAAGATTTTCCGCTGATCAATGACGTTTTGTCACGAGTTTTGTACAATACTATT
>CAJDSM010026739.1:22653-33042 GCA_903981925.1 Ostrea lurida | reverse complement strand
TTGATAGAAACAAGTTTTTAATCATCAGAAATACACTTACAAGGATCAAAGACAAAAAGAAAATACGGAGGATGCTGAATCAACTCCATAAATACGGAGGATGCTGAATCAACTCCATCATATCTTAATGAATCGGATTATCTCACAGTAAATAGCGCATGCAACAATTAATGTAAATTTCCGTGCGGATAATTAAAAATTCTACATGTATGTATACATGTATTTTGCTTACATTAAAAAGATTTTAGAGCAAGCATTCAGATATATTTCTTCTATAAAGCATAAAAGGTGGATTTTTAAAGACTCTCAGGGTTTCGCCCTGGGCCTCCGTTGTTTTTTTTTGTTTTTGTTTTTTTTTTAATATGGTTTTGTTATTGTTTTGTGTGGGTTTTTTTTTTTTTTTTTTTTTTTTTTTATTTTTGTTTTTTTTTGTTTTTTTTTTTTTTTTTTTTTTGTGTTTGTTTTTAATTTGCGTGTACATTAATTTTATCCTATCTAGCTACGCTTCTATAATTTTTTCTTTATTTCACAATTTTGTAAAAGTATAAATCAACAGGTAAAAACGTTCAATTCAATTATTATGTTAGGCACATTGGCCTTATAGATCCTTCTTATGACGAATTTAAAAATTGTCAATGAGAAAATTCAATTCACATTTGGCATTGTTGCATCAGTGAACACCATTGTGCTAGTGTTGTCAATGGGGTTTTTTCTGTATGGAAGGGATTTTAATGTGCACAATTTGGCACAAAGTTCTTATAATATCTCCTGGAGTGTGGGTAAATCAATACATTCATCTGGTCTAGGGTATAGCAGTACAAGAAAAAAAGTCTTCGCTTTTGACCGTCCATCAAGATTTAGACAGGCACAACAATACAGCTGTTTGTCGTTTTGTGTAACCAGTTGTGAAAATATGCTGAAGTGTTTAAATCTATTAATTTTTTTTATCAATGAAAAGAAAAAAAAAAAAATATAATGAGGTGGAGATTTAAATCTCAGCCCAATACAATTGAATATGATTGTGTGTAGAATCATTATATTTCTTAATTCTTTCTTTCTTTTTATTTCTTCTTCCTCTATCCTCCATTCATATTTCACAACGAACCGCAATATCAAGGCTGGTTCTTGTCAACGTACAATGTCCCATATATAGAAACATCACCTGGATTTTGAAATATATGTCTATTACCCTTACCGTGCCTCTGCCTTGATACTGAAAAGGGGGGTGTTGATTTAAGCGATGTGATTGGTTGAAAAATCACGTGACTTGTAAGTCATTGAGAAAATTGCTCGTCACATGGTTTTCATTAATGTAACAACCCATGTGTAAACGTGGTCGAAAGGAATTTATGGACAAGCTCAATCAACACACAAACGTTAGTTAGCAGCTGATACAGAGGTCTAACCGGATTGTGTGTTTGGATACGTCCGAAATTTAGGAATCCGGCATCGTAATACCTTGAAAACGACTCGACCGTAGGGAATCTCCCTACAGGTGGCATGGTGTTCTAGATTACTTCGTTCTTCATGTTGAAATCCAGGACTTTGGACAGCATGGGTTCTGACGGGGAAAGGAACCCCCAAGTGACCTCGGTGAAGTGTAAAATTGTGTTAGTGGGGGACTGTGAGTGTGGGAAAACTTCATTAATTCAACGCTACATCAAAGAAAATTTCAACGAGGTAAGCTAGCCGTAAGGTCGGCCCATCCTGCACTGTAAATTTTGTAGAGAATTTATTCTAGAGCCAAGTAGAGGTGGTCTGGAGAACAGGTTTTTTGTCTAATGTTTGAAAATCTGATTTATACTTGAAATAACATTATTTCAATGCACCCTGATTAACCTGTTATTACATAGCTCAGAAATATTGAAATACTGATTTAGGGTTAATTGAGCCAATGAAGGTATATTAAAACGTGTACTCGTCTCGGCCGGTATTTATACCCGGTAGATGTACAGTCCGGGGTACACGTACGGGGTACGGTATTTCTGTCCTATTTTCATCACCTTAACTTAGAGGGTTTTTTGTTTTTGTTGTTGTTTTTTTTATAAGTATGTTTGATATTTGTAATGACGAATGTAACCCTTGTTTCACCTTAATTAAATCTCACGGTCCGATTTTGGTCGCTTAATGCAATACTGTGAGATCATCGATGGTAATGAACTTTGGGAGTCGAGGAGATAGTCTTTTTCACAATGGGGGATTAAATCCTTTCCACCGCAAAAAGCTAAGATGAAAAACGTTTACGTATTAAGTATAGCTGGGAGTGCTTTACCTTTGTTAATTTACTGAAGTGTTCAATGGATTTAAAAAACCTTGGTTATTCTAGCCTTCTGAGGGTGTGGTTAAAATTTCACAGCGGTTGAATGCAGTTGCGGTTGATGCGGCCATAAAAATAATCTTTGCCAGAGATCTCAATAAACTGTCTTCTTTTAACTTTGTTCAGAATAAAAAAAAAAAATGGGAAAGGCTTGCATGGATTTGCCCCATCAGTTACTAATTTTAGATCCGATGTAAGCGAGTCGCAATATATTCATGACCAGACATGCAATGCTAAATTTATGGTTGTATAATGTGATGTATCTTTCAAAACATTAAAAGTTTTCTCTACATTAAAGTTTTCTGTGCGCAAATGCCAGAGTAAACTGGGTTGTCTAATCTAGATTTTAATCAAAACCTCGAGGGGGTCCTGCTATGGATCTATATTCTCTGGTTAGATAAAGCGACATTTAACTTGTATCTCTCGCCATCAGTAATTCTTTATTTCGTCCGATAAAGGCTGATTAAGATTTCAAAAATGTCATGTCAGGAGAGAGAGAGAGAGAGAGAGAGAGAGAGAGAACAAAAGAAAATACTCGGAGAGACTCAGAGAGAGAGAGAGAGCAAAAGAAAAGACTCAGATAGGGAGAGAGATAAAAAAGAGAGAGAGAGAGAAGAGAGAGAGAGAGCACAAAAGAAAAACTCAGAGAGTAAGGAGAGAGATTGTATATTATAGTGCTTTTTGATCTAAAATAAGTGGTATAAATGTTTTTGATGGATATGTAGGAAAAAATCCAGACACTGTATTAATGAAAGTCAATGATCGTTGTCATTCAGGCGTGGAACCGGCGAATGAATGAAAGGTGTCGGAATACAATTTTATCGGTATGTCAACAGTACATTAGATTCGCCGTGTCGAGGGGGAACGACGAAGTCCGCAGACGATGCACACAATGTACTGACACCAGAGGAATGACTGGCTATCATCTGTCAAAAGTTTCACCGCTGTGGTTACGATTGACGATTGGCATCATTGAATAATTGTGACAACGGTGCAGAAAATGACAAAGAAAGACGTATCGCGTCAATAAAAAGATTGTATGATATGACTGATGAGAGAGAGAGAGAGAGAGAGGAGAGAAGCGAGAGAGAGAGAGAGAGAGAGAAGAGAGAGAGATGGAGAAGAAAAGAGCGAAGAAAGAAGACTACATGTACATGCGTCAATAAAAGACATACATATATAACTAATGAAAAAGGAGGTGAGAAGAGAGACATGAGAAACATCGAGTATGTTACTCCCATTGTTATGCAAATGCATTTAAGAACTGAAGTTTTAAAAAGATGTTAAGTGTTGTTTAGAAGCAAAAAAAAAGAACGAACAATGAATGAATGTACTATGAAATAAAGGCCCTTTATCTGTAAATACAGTCCTATAGTAAAATTTAAAAGAAAGTGGTGGTTTTGGTGGTCGGCAATGTCCTTATTCCAACACAAAACGAAATGGTTACACAAAACATATGGCAGCCAAAGGTACGTTAGCTTACACTGAAGACGGTAAGAATTCGGTTAAATTTATATTTCAAGTATATTTTAAAAATTATCGCATGATACGGGAGCAGATCTCGATACATTTCTGCAAATTTTGTGCATGTCAGTTGGCATCTTTCTAATATGTTTACATGTAGTTGACAAACAAAGAACCTAAAAATTTGATATATAAGGGAGAACAATTAAGAAAGAGTTTACTGAAGCATTTCGGCGAACGCAATGCATTTGTTTGAAGTGCTATTTAACACTGCCAAAGGGTTCTGCTGTTAATGCACACGCTTAAAACACTACAACTGCCACCAAACAAGCTTAGACGGTGCCTTGTTCCTAACAGATCAGACATTACGCTGGGAGGCATATTTGAAATGTTTCCGGACTTTGTAACACGATAAAGGAAATTGACCGTGGATATCAGATCGCGATAGCCCGCTGAAGCAATCATTCAAGATAAGATTGGCTTCCACACTTGCCAGAGATATCTTAATTGGAGGCTGGGATGTTTTCTTGATCTGTTTTGATGCTTTGCTTTGTGTCAAAGATCCCCCGTAGTCGGACCATTTCCTGTTTATTATGACGTCATGATCTTCAGAGTCCAGAGACAAACTTCCACCAGAGGTCGTTCTGCACGCAAAACTGCTATGACACAGGGCATTATGGGTAGGATGAGTCCAGAGACGCATACTACCCATAATGCTCTTCGTCTTCGTGCGGAACGACCTCTGGCGGAAGTTTGAGTCCAGACGGGAGACTGCATTCTTTTATATTAGAACTATAATTTCTACAAAATATATGTATATGTATGTTAACGCACGTAAAATGTAAAAAGGATCTGAATTCTGCAAGTACATTGTAACGTAACGTATAAGATCATGAAAACACTTGTCTTCATAATTCTTAAATGCACTGAAAGTGTAAACTATTTTCGCTTTTTACTTTGAATATCTTCGATAAACACGATAAGTACTGCAATTTGTCTTTCATAATCATCAGAAATCGGCCATAAAACACTTCAGGGTTAGGAAAGATATGCCTGGCTAGACTTTAATTTTGAATTTATCTTTATGTATATATGATATTTGCCAAGAAAATAAGAGCTTGTGTGAGTCACGAGTTGTTGATGATGGGAGATACAGGGTTCCCTGATGTTTTCCGTGATAAATAGATATATCTGTTTCTTGTTGATATCGGCATTCTGCAATTATCTCGTGGGAATGTTGACCCAGTAAAACGTGATGCATTCTCCAAAGCTGTATCAACGTGCCAATAAGGCAGGTTTTGTTTACAAGTAGATTATGCACGTGCGAACAAGGCCAAACATGCAAGGCTATAGTTGCTTGCAAGAAATCGTAGCATTTCTATAAACTATTTTTGTAGTCATTTTACGGTGTTATGCAGGGTTGAGTGATGGCTCCATTGTTTTTATGCTATTTTGATTTCATTTCAGATTTATACTCCCACATCCTTTGACACATACAACACAACATACCATGTATCCGATACCTACCGAATTCAAATGTCACTTTGGGACACATCGGGTAAGTACACTATACCGTACGGCTCTAAGTTCAAATCAAATAGAGGACTATACAGTTGAACTTCGGTATCTCGAACTCTGATATCTCGAATACCATGACTATGTCGAATTGATATGGAGGTCCCAGCCACCTATTATCTGAGTATTTTCACCCTCTATATCTCGAATCCATGGATTTTTCGAACATTTTTCTTGGTCCCATCGAGTTCGAGATAACGAGGTTCGACTGTAGTTTAAATTACATCTTCTCAGACTTAAAAGCTCATTGGAGCGAATCCAGGACATTTCCCAAAGGGTGAAAGTTCGTCCAAGGGGAGGGGTTGAGTTGGACTCGAGACCCCAAGATGTCAAAAATGAACTTTTGTCACAGAAACTAAATGAGGATATGTATAAACTCTCTTAACCCTCCACTTCTCTTTCTCTCTCCCCACCACAGTGCGGGCGGGCACCACTTTTCTTTCTCTCTCACACGTACACACATACATACATCTTGCAGAAGGTGCTGACATTGAAAGACGCCAGACACGATGTATATCATAGACAGCATGCGACCTAGCACACAACATCTACCATATCAACTGACTTTTTCATGCACCTTTACATCGATACCATCTACCTACCAATATTAAATGTTCATGAGACCAGAGAAACCTAATACAACCGAAAATGCAGAGATCTCGCCCAAGTCTCGTGCGTGACGTAACTGAAAACCAAAGGTTAAAAAGGTGTGGAATTTGTCAATGGACTGAAACGCCGGGGTTACCGATAAAGTACAAATTTCGTGTGTTTCAACATAAAACTGTTTGAACTTTACGACATTTACAATTTCCGGCAACTGTTCAACATTCTTTCGATTGTCATCAAACTTTAATTAATTGCAGAGTAGTCTAGATAACATGAGTGTACCATGCTCATGAAACGAACACTTATAAAATATAAATTTTGCATACATTGTTTATATATCCGGAAAGGTAAAGAAACTGAAATTACAGACACACCTTTGCGAAATTTCACCTGTTGACCCAAATACCTTTGTGGATTAAAAAACCTGGCGTGGGACGGTCGTTTTTACTGAATTACGCGAGTAAAGCTTATTATGATATGAATGTCAAATTCACGCATTCAGAAGCGTGATAAATAAAAATTAATACTGAATTATCGTCCAGAACGAAAGCATAGGTCAGCCATTGATTGTTTTTCTTTTTTGAAAATCGGATGAAAATGAAAATCCGGCTTATGGTGATCCCAGGATAACTATGTACCACTCGGTACAAATTTTTGTCCAAAAATTCCATTGATTCATGTACTTCGCGAACCCTGCCGGATAAGTCCCAGTCAGCTGATGAATTATGCATATTATGCTTCATATGAAGTACAGATTTAAAATGAAGTATTTGACAATTAATTCTATTCTCAACTGCAAAAACACCCACGCGTAATAATACTACTGCTATTTTTTTGGGGGGGGGGGATGTAAAATTTTACACCCATTTTTGGACTGTTGTAACTTGTAAGTGATTCGTATTGAAACAAAACATAACATATTATTCAATATTGAGATATGAACACAGACGCCATATTTTATGATAACTTTACATGTATCATGTGGGGTTTTATTTCAAAGGAGAAAAATAAATGAATTAATTTGAAAGACTCTGATAATGTTTTGTCTGATTTTATTCTTATAATAAGGTCTTGAATCAATGAAACCAATCCTTGTATGAATAAGTAGATAGCAGCTTTTCTCTGCTCTCGCCATCGTCAATGGAATTTGAAAAGGAAATTGAACGTCCGTTGTGTAGTCCATTCATTATTCACAAACCGCGAACTGGGAAGAAAAATTTGAATGTCATTCTTCTGCGCTAGGTATTGTCACTTCGGCGAAATCCTGTTTGAAATATGGAGGTCCCGCTTGGAAGACTGTATGCATAGTGAAATTTTATTGAGCCGGTTTTGGCGAGTTCAAATACCTGGTACAATCCCTGTACTTAAAAGAGTGTGGGGGAGACCCTTCAGACGATAAATCAAAGTCGACTGGTCTCGTATCTGTTTTTTGAAAAAAAGAAGTTTAAATGGAAAGGCAAAAAGCTTTTGAAATTATTTTGTTGTCATTATTTATTGCTTGCGAAATGACGATGCTTTTTTTTTTTTTTTTTTTTAACTCTTCATGATAGAGCAATCATTGCATACAATATAATAAACGCATACCACGAAATTTCAATGCAAATTGACTTTTGAATTTCTAATTAGCATACACGTATTATTATTTGAGACAAAGTTATTTTTGGCATCTGATGGATTTATAATGTAAACACAATCAAGGTCGATTACATCATCTTTATAAATGCTGAAGCGTTCGAGCACCTGTTGATAAGGGATGCCTCTTAATATACTATCAACGGTTATCATTGTCTGATGCAACTTCTGGCGAAAGAAAGAAAAATATCTTAAAGCATTGCCTTCACCTCCCATTTATATCTTGATTAAGATTAGATACGAAAATAATTAATCGGATTTCCATTTTACTCGATCGTGTAGTCCACATTTTCAATGAATTAAAATAAAAATTTAGAAGCCAAATGTGGGAAGGAATTCCACTCCTAGTATTTGCACAAGGAATTAAAAATATTTTAGGCAAACAAATCGGTTGTCAAGTAGTGGGCCTGTTGAAATTGACTTAGAAAATTCATTGGGCTAAAAATATTGAACCTCTTTCGTTCGATAGCACTGCCGACAAGAGCTATAACGATAAATCACTTCAATGAGAGACGGCTTAGGAAATGAAAAGAACAGAGATAGTCCAAGGTTCTACGGACTTGCTTACATAGAGAGAGAAATCAGTTTAACGTAATTCTGAAGTGAAATATTAAAGGCATTTGACGTTAGCTGATACGAAGTTCACATTTTTGTCGGAGGTTTTGCAGACACTTTGGATTTTTTTTTTCATTATCCGGATTGGAATGGCGAAAGATACAGATACCGAGTTCTGCTTTCGACAGCAATGTATTCTAGTATTGAAATGAAGATTAGATAGAAAGAAATGAAAGTGATGTATTGGCTCCAAACCTGAACATTTTATTTTGTTGGAAGAATGTGCTTGTATGTCAGATAGTTTTGTATGTATCTTTAACCATAATCATTAATAAGATTAAACTAAATTTAAGATTTTTATCAAATTATAGATTTTCGGATTTATTGAATAAATTATTTATATATTAACATACATGTATATATACAAATCAATTTTGTGCGGACGACAATGATGAAATCCTGTTCCATTCAGAGTATGAATACATTTTCTAACACAAATATCAAAAGCAAAAGGTCAGAAACCTTATTTTATTAACACGCAAAACAACGACAACAAATAGAATAGATATCAGTCAGGGGAAAACACATGGAGAATTTCTCCACTCTTCCCGAATTTCGTCAACCAGCTGTTCGAGATCGGCTCTTTCCGTAACTCCAACGAGCGAGTCCCGAAGATGTGATTGACTTGTTCCTCTAGATCATTTACAACCGGAACATCACTCGGCCTTTTCCGTAAAAAAAAAGGTTTTTTTCTACGGAAAAGGCCGAGTGATGTTCCGATTGGATCATTTACTGCAGTGCATTTATGTTGACCAATAGCGACATAGTTTACATTTATACTGTATTTTTGTAGGTTCCCACATGTACGACAGTGTGCGCCCTCTATCTTATGCCGACGCTGATCTCATTATGGTATGTTTCTCCGTGGCGGATCCAGAAAGTTTAGACCACGCAATCTCACGGGTAAGTAATATCATTTAAATTTGTATATAGCGCATGCGCTGATACCCCTTGAATCCCTTGTGTGACAGTGATACTAATTCACGTTTGTTTCTTCATAGTGGTCACGTGAAGTCCGAGAACATTGTCCCAAACAGCCAATGATTTTAGTTGGCTGTAAAACAGACCTACGAACGGATACAGCAACATTAGCGGAACTTGCCAAGAAAAGAACATCCCCAGTCATGTATGATCAGGTACGTGTATGGTTTCAAATGATAGTGAAATAACCATATTTTAAAATATTGCTATGAAAATTACAAATGTAGATAATATATACGTATGTAAATAGGTTTTTACCATATTTCTTGACAATTTTTTTCAGGCCCTTAAATCAGCGAAAACCATGGGAGCTTTAGTGTATTCTGAGATTTCTTCCAAAGATTCACAACGAAGCGTAAATGACGTATTAGAAGTAGCAGCTTTGTCTTCTGCCGGAAATAAAACCACCACACCGGAACAGAGTCCCACCTTTCGCCGCCAGAGGTCGTTCATGCGCCGGAAACGTTTTAGTGGAATGGGGGAAGCGAAAGTGCAATTACGAAAGGAAGCGGCCAAAAGCTGCTGTATCATGTGACATTTTGTCTTAAAACTGAGAAAATGAAGGATATGATCTCGGACTTTCCTAAAGGAAAGATAAATATTTTCCATTATAGAGCGTCGATGCTTTCCATATGAATGGAGCATAAATGCTTAATATGTTGTGTATTTTTAAAGCCATGAGGAATTGCTTGACATTGGTTTGTCACAGTGTATAACATCTTGTGTCATATATAATGCTTCCAATGTGTTAAAAAAATGCCAGATCTGTTAAGTTCGATACCTATTTCTTAAAGTTTGAAGTTGCATTGAACAGAGAGACATTTACAAGTTTTTAAAATTACCTATGAACATAATATATAGTTTATCATTATTGCATGTACATACATAAAATGAAACAGACAGTACTTCTTGGTGCATTTTTAAGGGGCCATATTTTTTCTGTTAAAATTATAGAAAAAAAATAATTCTCATATTTTTCAGGAAAACATCTATTATTCAGTGCAAACATCATTTATTCAATGTTACATCTCAATTATATATTAAAAAAAAATNGACAGTACTTCTTGGTGCATTTTTAAGGGGCTATATTTTTTCTGTTAAAATTATAGAAAAAAATTATTTCTCATATTTTTCAGGAAAGCATCTATTAATCAGTGCAAGCATCATTTATTGTTAAATCTCGATCAATTAAAAAAAAA
>CAJDSM010026733.1:0-10499 GCA_903981925.1 Ostrea lurida | reverse complement strand
GCATCCTCTGCTGGCCGGTCACACACGCCGTTAACAATGTAAATGGGAAATACCCGTCGTCAAATCTAGCTAACAAAGGATATGAAACAATCAGTGAACATATGACTTTGTGTGATAATTTGTAATCGCAAAAAAAGTCACTACAGCGACCGTAGAATTTGGCGAAATGATGACGTTAAACGAGAATCGTTATAACCCTGCAACATCAACGTTTTGTTAGTAGTTGCATTCGCCTTAAAATAGCATTGCTTTGCGCGTATTAGAATCAAACTGGGAGACTCTACACACCGATTTACCAGGTATAGTGGTACATGCACATAGAAAAGGAACGTGACGATTGCAAGTTAAATACATCACGCTTACCATATAATGTAGTTGTCCACGGGTGTGCCATTCGTCGGGATACATGTATATCAAATGGATAATTATAAAAATTATGATTTTTAATTGATAAGACATCATCTACTGTGTATATACATGCACCTATATATAAGGTTAAAGGACACGGCAAGTTTTCGTTTTCATCGCGTAACAATATTTGGACAAATTCTGCATCGTATGAATATGAAAATAAGCCTGCCAATAAGGGGGCACAATTAGTGTCCATAGGAATACCAACGGATTGTTGGACGACATGGTCTTCAAAGACTACATTAATATTATCAACAAGAAACCCAAGCATGATCTATGATCTTGATATCTGCTTCAGAGTACTTGCATGGGCGATCAGAGTCGTTTCTAACAAAATATGTATCTTGTTTCCCAACCACCAGAAAAATCATAATTTCGGGTGCCGTTATTGTTAAAAAACCAATTAATCTCTTATATGAAAAATCCAAGATTTTAATTTAACGTAAGGAATTGTTATACAAGTGTGGAGAAATCATAGGTTTTGATGTAGTCAATTTTAGAAAATTCTTGTGACTTTGTTTACCAAAATCTCTTTAGAGTTTTTGAGAATCCAAATCTGATTAACACCACTTCTGGAATAAGTAGTGGAACAGTATCTCTGAAGTGACTCTTTGATAGCTGTTATTAGTTTATTTAGTAGTAAAGATAGAGTCTAAACCAGCGAAGTATCTTTGTATTTTATGTAATTTTGGAATTCAATAAAGGTATATGCATTGCAAAATATTACTTTTTCTATCAAATGACATTAACTGATACGCATGTGCAACTTCCGCTTATATTCTCATTGTCTTAACTCTATAATATTGTTCATTATTTTTCTACAAAAAGGCGAAGATAACGAACAGTGATCAATCTCATCTTCGATAATGAACACAATGTAAGGCAAACTCGAACTCCTGAACACACAGAGGTGGGACCAGGTGTCTAGAAGGAGTAGGCATCCCCTGTAGACCTGTCACATATGTCATGATACCTATATTTCAATCAGGTAAAGGGAGAAATCAGTATGTAATGTACGGCTCTCATTGATATGAAATATGATTGACATCCATTTTCCTGTATAATGACAAAGTAAAGAATTTGCATCTAATTGTTGAAGTTATTAGAAACCTGGGCTGTGAAGTGTTGATGAGACATCTTCTGAAATTGTCTGACATCTGTTTAGTCTGGCTTTCTGCAAGAATTTTTAAATGAGTCAAGATGTCATATCATAAATTTCACTACCACCCCAACATTTTTCCGAATTTACTCCTTACATAGAAGAGGGTCCCATATTAAGAGTTTTTTCAATTTAGATGAAAGAGTAGCTCGAGCTATGATAATATCAATATCATCAAAACAGTATCATAAAATAGAAGTACATGTATACCATGATCAAATTTAAGATGTTTAGCAAGATAAGTGACAGTATTTTAGCTAAGCATCTAAATTAGGAGTGAAAGTAGTGGGGCTTTCAGATATAACCTTTAAAATGGAGATCCCGTAACGGTAGGCCCGGAGAAAGAAACTTCATTATTGATCCCCATGCGTAGGTAAAAATTGATGTCACTTTACTTTAAGCTAGTGACGTCTCAAAAAGATTGAGAGAAAATTACATACGAACAAAAGAGATTTGGAGACGTGGGATCAAGCGTTTTGTGACCATCTGTCATAAAAAATAAAAAAATTTGACGGTTGGACACTCCCTTATTCGACTATAATTACCCGACCGTCCGCTCTATCTCGGATCTTTACCAGTATAAAGCTTTGTGGTGCGGGAGTAAAGCCCCATAATATCCGAATACTTAGGATGTTTATAATGCGACAATTTAAGTACGCCAGCTAATGAGGTTAAGGCCTTAATTTAGGAACCAAACTAGTGATACCCTATTCATATGACAATAATGACCTATATCAAAGACAACTAATTGTACCTGATCATCAATGACAATAATTACCCTTATATCGATGACAAACTAATTGTACCCTTATCAATGACCAACTATTTACCGCTATATCATTGGCAAGACTAATGTACCACATATCATACAACGATTGTACTATATTGTACTATATCGAATGACAACTGATTGACCCTATTACCCATATCAATGACAACTAATTATCCTATATCAAACAGTAAATTGTGCATTTTAAAAGCTTTATAACCATAGCATGAAAATAAGTAATGGTAATTAAATACTGGAAATAACCTCTGAAATAAAAAGGAAATAAAATTCTTATCTTGCCTTTCATTCTACTCTTTACAATAAACTATGTCATAAGTACGACACGTAATAGCCGAGAATTTGTATGAATGTGTTAAGATTTCATCTTAATTTTGACTGCATTAATAAACATTTTTAGTTAAGGTTCATACGCAACGTTCGTATCATATTATATTTATTGAGAATATTCTTAATAAAAATCACATTACCCTTAATTATTCTTTGAGAAAAAATCAGACCATTTCCTGTGTTTTGGAAAAGATACAGATTGATGAAGAATGTAATTTCACAATTATTGCATACTTGAATTCTGAGTTACCTCGCTTTGAGAAAGCAATGCCAATGCAACTGCACGCAGCATGTATGAATTACCTACAAACACTGTCAGTTTGTATGATTATATTCTCATCATCAAATAATTCTAAGGATTGAATGATGTTTGTGTTTCCTGTAACTCTAAATATTTATCATTCGGAAATCTTCATTTGGAGATAGAAAAAACAAATAAGTGTGAAATGTACCATTGCGTATGTCCTTACAGTCCAACAAACTCGTCAGATTCTTTCTCGATATTGAATTTACAGTGCTTTGGATGGTGAGTGATAAATCCGTAATGTAGAGGTACGCCTCCATTCCAGATCATAGCCCCACAGAACATTAACGACTGGACAGGTGCCCTCTGCTTCTAGCCAGTGGTACTATTGAGACGCTTACGTCAAATCAGATCCTCCCGCGCTGAAGAATGCTCTTAAATAAAACAAATCATGATTACAGCGATAGTATGATTTCGCACGGTAAAATAGTTCCGTGACCTGTCTGAACAGCACGTAAAACAGGTTTCGTTAATATTACGTCATAACTATATTTAATACTAAAAATGTTGTTTATTTTTACAAATTCGGTTGGTTGTACATTGAAAATAAAGTTACTAATTAAAAATTTTAATTGTGAGATAGAAATTTGACTCTGTTCGAGTATTTAATAACTCTTGTGCCTGTGATGATAAGTATTACATGTATTAACTTTTGAGCCGAACTATCAGAGATAATATTATATTTATGCGGCTCCAAAATATCTCACGCATTGGCACTATTTAAAATAAAAAAAGCCCCCCCCCCCCCCCCCCCCCCCCCCCCCCCCCCCCCCCCCCCCCCCCCCCCCCCCCCCTAATTATTCAAACCTTACGGTGATCTATACTTTATGCAATTTCTGTTGAATCAAACTCTCATGGCTTACCGTCAAAGTTAACATACTGTTCATGAGCGCTGTTGGATCGCTTCACAGCATTCTGAACACCTGAAATTAAATGCCGGAAAAGTTACATCAATATTGGAATATCTCTACATAGAATAATATTGCAGGTAGCGATAATTTTGCCTAAATGCTTTAAAAGGAAACTTGGTCACCTGCATTGCAATTTACTGTCTAAACAATAATACCGATTTACTGACAACTTTTAATCAATTAACTTTTTTAAAAAAATAAATTTCATTTAATGTTTTATCAGCTTTGAATTCCATAGGCTCTTACCGAGACAAAACAGTAAAAATCTTGGTAATGGAATTGTTTCATCACCTACAAAATTGATAACAACAGACATGAAATAAAGATTCAAAGAATATACACCCAAAGCGGGAAAGTATTCATGCATAATTAGAAGCTTTCCGTGTTTAAAATTCAATAACACCGAACAACAGTTATTTCTGTTGTTTAATCTTGTGCAATAGCTGTGTAAATTTCATATATTTGAATAAGCACTTCTAGACGATGTTATATGTTGTCTAAATGCTTAAAGTCTCTGTATTGGAATCATTATTAGCTTAATTTGTGTGCTTTAATCCAAAATCAAAATGTTGCTTAGAATTATATATGGTGGTTGTGACATAAAAAAATATACGTAAAAAATGTCACTTCAAATAATTTATTCACATATCATAAATAACAACTATACAGAAACTGTCTTTCTGACCACCGCCTTGCTTCCTGTAAGGCCATCATTGTCAACAGCGTCGATGCGTAGAAGTCAGACAAAGAGTGGTCCACTGCGCCTCCAGGTGGGGGTCGGGCACAGGCTAACAACGCTGTCCCATAAAAGTTTTTACAGAAACGGCAACAGAGGTAGTTTCGGCGTATGAGAGACCTTTCGAGTTCAGTGAGATTTGAATGAATGCTAGTGGCCAAGGCAGCAAGGTTGCTGCCAGCAATATAAGGGAGGACCTAAACACCACAAAGACCAAGATCAGACTAGGCCATTTGAATGTAAGAACAATGTACAAGACGGGTAAGCTGGCACAGATAACATCAGAGATGAGAAGATTCAGGCTTCGTGTCCTAAGAGCGTGTTAGAGCAGATGAACACGATCTGAAGGATGAAAACCATCACCGGAGAAACGGTCCTCTACTCTAGATCTGGGAGAGTTGACGACCTGCACCACAAGGGACTTGCCATCATCCTCAAGAAAAGTGTGGGATGGCGCTGCTAGAGTGGAAGACAGTGAATGAGCGTAAGATTGAAAGGCAGGTACATCAACATAACCATCATACATGTACTACAAACCAACCAACGAAAGTAGCGAGGGAGACAAAGATGAATTTTACAATCAAATTTAGACAGAGATGGAAAGAAAACATCACGATATAACCTCATTATCATCATGGGGAATCTCGATGCCAAGGTCGGGAACAACAACACTGAAAACTATAGAGTAATGGAAAAGCATGGGGGTGGGGACCATTTATGTGAACGGTGAAAGAGCGTTGGAATTCTGTACCATAAACAACTTAGCCATAGGAGACCATTTTTACATACCGTGACATCCATAAGCTGATCAGGAACTCGACAAACGGAGGACAGAAACAAGATTGACCACTTTATGATATTAATCAAGAGAAGTGCAGATGTTGGGAGTGACATGAACCTGGTTATGACACTAATCTAGAAAAAACTGAAGACAGAAACAAGGCCAACTACACAGACGCGATTCGACAACCAGCGACTGCACTGCAAAAAACAAAAAACCAAAAAAAAAAAACCAAAAAAAACCAAACAAACAAAAAACAACACCGTAAAAACTGCCTTCGTCAGTGAGCTGAGGAACGGATCCCAGATCCTCTAAAACATATCAGAGCAACAAGAGAAATTTGGACACAATATGGAGTAAATAGCCACACTGTACACTAAAAGCAGCAGGAAGAAGTTGGACCACAGGAAGAGAAGGACAAATAAAGACTGACAACAACAAAAGACACTGGATGCGATAGAGAAGAGAAGAGAGGTCAAGAAAAAGATGTTACAAAGTCCCCATGTCTACGAGAAAGACAGGAAGAGGTGTACAGGGAAGCCAACAGGAAGTAAAGAGAAGAGACTTGCACGCCGCAACAAGAAAGAAGAGGTGGAACAACTGGCAGAGGAGGCAGCAGCACGAGGAGAATATGGGATCATCAAGCAGGTATGTGACAAGGTCAAGGAGGGCTATCAAAGACAAGGACAATTGCAGACAGCAGAAAAAGAACAAGAAAGAGGATGGGTGGAACACTTCCGAGAAGTACTTAACCGACCATCACCCGACGAAACAACTGGCATTCCAGAAGCCACAGAAGACATGGGCATCATTACCAAAGTGGCTGCCACCAAGGCCCTGTGTCACAGCAGGTGTGGCACGATAAAGATTCCTCCCTGCTCAAAGGCCCTAAGTGCCGAGTATAGGCCTAAAATTTGCAGCCCTTCACCGGCAATGGTGATGTCTCCATAAGAGTGAAAAATTCTCGAGCAGAACGTGAAACAATATATAATCAATCAATCAACTTTGGCCGTATATTGGGTCATGAGGAAGACATCAGAGGACTCTCCAAGGGGGATACGCTGGAACTTGTTCTCAACTTTAGATGACTTAAGACTTTGCAGCATATTACAAATTTACATATTTGGACTCTATCATCATACCCAAAGGAATACATCCATAGCTGACTAGGGAGGGTAAGGAATGATTGATATCTGGAGTTCTGCGCAGGACAGCACTAACACCAAGCTGAAGCTATGCCAGATCTGTCTCCTATATGGGTCCGAATGCCGAAAAATGACAGACGCTGATCTAACGAAGCTTCGATCACCGCATACTCATTTGTTTCCGACAAATACAAAGGATATTCTGGTCCAAGAGGATCTCCAACGAAGACCTGCTGAGAAGATGCAAGCAGGTGGACATGGACGTCATTATCAACAGACGACGCTGGAGATAGATAAGACACGTACTCCGATCACAACCAGTCACAGAACGGCATTGTACTGGACTCAGGATGATCAAAGCGTAGTTGAGATAGTTGAGAGCAAATTGATGAATTCAAAATTGTTCAAAATAGTCAGTATTGATATGACTTTTTTAAATTCATTTTATCAATTCGTATTTTAAACAGCACTTGATTAGAATATGGAAAATGACCAGTAGTGTCCCTTTAGGAATTCATGAAGAGCGTTGAAAGAATATGTAAAAAAAAAATAAATAAAAAAAATAAGCAAATGAAGTTTTGGACTATCAAACACAAGAAATCACTATTACACCTCTGTATAGTACCCTAAACTGTGTATTGGAATTCCACACTTTTCAAGGGTGTATATTACACCAGAAAAAACTATTTTGAATGGAATGCGGAGGATATATGCGCAATACTATTTTGAAATCAGAAACTTAAGATTTACTTCATTTTTCAGTAGAATTAAAAGCCCTGCGAGACTCCACCTGATGATGAACTGCACTAGTATTAAACATACTGCATTACCAACGTAATTGATTATCACTAATATTCATTTTTTCACTTATAATTCGATAGGAGGTCTGTCATTATGATGATGTGTCGTATTTCCTTACATGCATTTATTATCGTACACATGAACAATATGAGACTTTGCTTTTTATTATTGTTATCCTAATTAAAGTAGCACTTTAGTGGTGGGTGTATCACTTGTAGTGGTTAGAATGTCATTGAAAATTTATCCGATCATTTTAGACAAACTTCCTTTACAAACATGAAATAAATGATGGGTGCATGGTGGTTGATGTTGCGTACGATGTAATTCGATTGGGCCTGAGGGATTTTCAGGACTCAATTTAGTTTTCATCTTCCTCATAGCTCAACGTATTCAGATATCATTATTTCAACGTTTCAACAAAAGCGACCCAGCACGAGAATCGTAACAAGATCAATATATTCACTACAAACAAAAAGGCTATCGTAGACAATATACTGGACAAAATGTTATTACAGGTATTATCGTATATAATTGCCGACGAAAGCAAATCCAAACTTCGGAATAACTTTTTTTTTTTCATTGCAAAAGATGGCCACTCATTGACTCTAGCAAAAATAATATGTATTCAACAATATTCAATAAATGGTGGGCATAATCATGGCTAATAGATAATATTGATGTATTCGCAAACAGAACTATGCATGTGCGTACATGTATTTATTAAAGTTACAGTTAAATGTATATGGTGTTTTGCGTTCTTGTAAGTTCTGTGTATAAACACGTGTTCGATGTAAACACTGACACGTGTTTGGCTGACCTAAGGAAATCTTTGGGTTTTCATTGGCATGAAGTGCAGTAAGGTTCACATGTTGACCACGCACCCATCCTTAAGATTATGCTTCATGTTATTTCTGATTACGGTACTATAAATAAGTTGTTTTCTTTTGTAGATTATATGACTTCTTGTATGTGTGAATATATGCAGCGGTCATGACAGTCTGAGCAGATTTATTTTGTAAAAATGTAATAAAAAGCCTTACTGCGCTGTCTGGCGAGCTGTTCCCATACACAAGCGTTATGTTTTATTTCATAAATAATTTATGTCCGTTTGAGTTATCTGATATATAGCGACGGTGTTTACAAAGATGCACCGGTTTGCTAACAAAAAACTGCTATTTTGTTGCTAATCCACGAGTTACAAATTCACTAGTAGATATCACACACACTAGTCCGCATAGCTCATGGAAAGCGACAATTTATAAAACTGTAGAGTGCTCTTGTAGTATTAACAAAACAATGATTACGTCAACATTGCTGTAATAATAGGTTTTATAAAAAAGGCCATCAATGTTTTAAAGGAATGTTAAAGTTCATTTTGATTCAATTGTTTTCTCATCCCAAATTATCTCATTCCTTTCCAATAGAATAAAAAAAAAGATACTGGGTATAATAATATAGGTGAAGGTTAAACATCAGTGCTAAACGTAATTCAATAATTAAAAAACAACATATAGAAAGTGAGGTGAGGGCAACAGCAGACTCCGACAAAGCGGAGACGGCGGGATCAGGTGGCCAGTGGAGGAGTAAGGCATCCTCTGCTGACCGGGCACCACCCGTCGTGAGCGTTAGTCGAAAGTCAAGGTGAAACGGGATTAGCGTTTCACATCTAGTAGGAAAATGACAGTCTAACAAAGGGTGATGAAGACAAAATCAATCAACATATGACTTAGTGATAGTTTAATTGTAATCGCAAACAAGGTCATTACAGCGACCGTAGAATTTGCGAAATGATGACTTTAAACGAGATTCGTTATAACCCTGCAACATCAACTTTTTTGTTGGTAGTTGGCCTATTCTGGAACTTAGAAATGACTGTATGCTCGTCGAAAATTACAATCGGAATCAACTTCTATACCAAATTGAATTTTTGTCCAGGAAGCCAAAAAAATGGGACACAATCTAAATATCAAAATCGTTTAATATTTTGAAATGCATACAGATGAATGCATAGAATTGTTATTTTTAAAAGAAAATGAATTGTATGAGTCATTTGGACTCATTTTAATTCTTTAATTTTTTTTTATTGCGTGGACAAAACGACCTTTACTACAGTGTATATCCCTTTACTTTAAATGAAAACAGGACATCCGTACCTAGGTTCCACTTTTAGGGAAAATCTGTTTCTGAATATCATTAATGCATTCCGCTTTTCCTGTTCAGTCAAATAGTACCAATGAAGTGTCCTAGAATTGTCAATCTCTTTTCAATATCGGACATATTACACAGCCACACTTCTATGTCTGTATAGAATTTCAGGACTTTCGTTTCCCTTAATAAAAAGTAAAAGATCTGACCAACTGAATATTTTGCTTTCCGTAAAGGAAGACGGGCAGGGTTTTTGATATGTTTTTCCAAATTACAGTGAGCAATAGACGTATAGTATAAGTAGCAGATATTGAAATTGTGAATACTTGCTGCAATGCATTTTTATACTTAAGACTGAGTATTGACGTACGTCGTTTCCCAGGCGTTGTTCAAATAGTGACAAAATACTGCAGAACTCAAAACACAATATTAGCAATATCTGGATCAAACGTCCGGTCAAAAGATGGAAGCAACACGAAAAAGAAAGTTTAGATATGGGCATGCTGAAAGTGTTGTACGGTAACCCTTTTACATCATTTCCGGACACTTTTTTTTTTATTACACTACTCGAAGTAATGCTGTCGACAGTATGTAATGGGGGAAACGTTAAAAAAATCACCTGTTTTCTACATTCTTTACTATTTTAATGCCTGAAAGGAAATCGGAGAGCCTCGATCGTATTGTGTGTATTTTGCGAATGAAAATCCAATAATGAACTCAAGATGCAGAATTCGTATGCGGTATGGAACATAGACCTTAGATGTACCCTTCCCGACAATGATAAACGAGTAAGTCTAAATAAAGTAAGAATTCAACTTAGAGTATTATAACACACAGTTATCAGATTGTTCAGATTGCTGTTCGTGGCCGAAGTGCAAGGTGTATTGTTGAGCCACTGCTATCGCTGTCCCAAACTTGTGGAGAATATTAGTAAGTTACTTTCAGTAATTTGATGAATTCAGTTTTTATTTCACATTTCTGGAATATAT
>CAJDSM010026732.1:5282-17360 GCA_903981925.1 Ostrea lurida | reverse complement strand
GACAACCAATTTCATGTTGTGAAGTTTTATTTATTGGTCTACGGTTATTAAACAGTCCATATTCCATTAAATCACACACTATTAATATTGATTGCAACTGATAAATTCCAGGTCATTACAGTATACCTAAGTGAGAACCACCGATCTTAAACAAGTGAGAACCATCGGATGCTAAAACAAACATGTCATTATCAAATGATTTGGTTCAAGTTGACTTCTTAGAACATACCGGACTGGTGCTTTGGTAAACTCACAACAAAGAAGCTGTAATATGCTGAGTAAGCAGTGGTTTAAATTTATTCTTTCTACATTAAAACTACTGGAATAGTGGGCAGCAATTTTGGTGCGCAGTTCCGCAACACATTACAAGAAAACGTACAGGAACTAAACTCAGAATTTGTGAAATGCTCTATCCAATTTCAAAAATGCACTCTTGTTCACTTTCCCGCAAAACCTTTTGGCACTTTCCAAATTTTTTTCACCTACTGGTAAATATCAGCAAATAAAGTTATTGTCTGTAACTAAATTGCAATTTGAAGCTCTGAGAAGTAACCCTGCTTAAGGATGTCTAATTTTAGATTGTTGGTCGTAACAGCTGTAACACTAATTCCCCATGTCTAAAAAGACAAATATCAGCCACAATGGAGTTACACAGAATAAAGAAATATAATTTCAATAACGCCACACTCAAAGATCAACAATAGCACTTCAGCATTTTAAAATAACAAATCTGTAATGATATATTATAAATGCAAAATATAATTTTACTGGTGGTGAGAAGTCAAGGTTGTGTGTAATGTAAAACGTTTTTCGTCACGGCATCCTTTTACACATCCCCGAACTGCAAGTTACTCAATTTCTTACCCAACATTGTTCATTTACATGAAAATATAGCCAAAAATCAATTTTTTTCAAAACCATGGCAGGATCACATAAATTGTTCAATACTAGACCACGTTAGTATTCAATATCAGCACATGAATACAATATGAAATTGCCACCACATGATAGGCTAGCCATGAATAATAAGAATGCATTAACACTGCTACTGACGACAGACACGACTGGCTCCTAAGGTACAAGAGTCGGTTGGGATCACATTTGTCATCTCTCAATTAGCATACAAAATATATTGTCATAGGCAACTACATCACATCATCATAGCCAAATAACATTCAAAATACATAGTCTTGCAGTTGACCTTATTAGACGTATGTCTCAGACAAATAGCTATCTAATGTTTGGAAAGCATTGCAGTACTTACACAGAAAGATCAAAGAAAGATTACACACAGCTGTCTTCCTCGTTTTTTTATCCTTACTTATGATTGTTCACAGGTTCTCAAACTATTCATAGCTTTCAACCACACACATCAGTGTTTTGAATACAATCGCTCATAAAGTTTTAGAATACTTCTGTAACAAAACTCCACTTCCATTTCCAGAAGATTACTTACCCTAGTCAGCGAAGTCCCTCTCTATCAATCTGACGGCCTTTTTTTAGGAATATCAAATAATAAATATAACATAGGGGTTGTAGCTACGAGTGTAAATGCTCTCTTTGGATGTTATGATCAACGGATTTTGTCCCAAGAGTCTGCTGTGTTAGGTCTTTGCTTGTCTGTTGATCCTCACTCTAACCATTGAACCGATCTTCTGAGATAGTATTCTCCCTGAAAGTAAAGTTAGAGATCAAATTAGTTGACTCTAAACAGGAAATATGTCAATCAACATTGGAGAAAAACTGATGTCTGTTATATCTATACTTTGATTTATATACATGACATATTAATTATCAATGTTGAATTTTGTAAAGAAACAATTTAACAACAAGTAAGGCAGGTGCATACTTTTTTATCTAAAATAATAAATTTGAAATTTTGACAATAATTAAACTGTAACTATGATTGTGCGGATTAGTATATCATGTCAGTTGAACTCATTAAATTACTATTTCGGCAATGAAGCCTTGCAAATCTACCCTAATATTTTTTCAAATAATAAAAAATTATATTTAATTTATAATATAAACTCATTCAACTTCTTATTTTCCGTAAAGAATCCATGCCATTAAAATTATAATCAGACATACTATACATGGTTAAAATTCATGACGTGCATTGTCACAACTTCAGATGTTCCGTTATTCAATTTACAACTCGAATTAACAAAGGTAAAAACATAATTGGGAAAAAATACGGTAATGTGTTTGGCTGGTTTAACAATTTTTCATGTTCTGGGATTTTTTCTTTTTTTAAACGGAGCCCCTTCCGTCCCACACTAGCCTTCTCCATCTCTCCTGCCCCAAAGATGTGCCTCTCTCAAGCCTCACCCTGCCTCTCACAGTCTCTCCTGCACCACCACACCCTGCCCTCTCGCCGCTCTCCTCCCCCACCTGCCCTCTATCCAATCTCTCCTGCCCCACCCCTGCCACTTCCAGTCTCGTCCTGCCTCACCCTGTGCCCTTCCCGTCTCTCCTGCCCAGAGCACTGCCCCTCTCCCGTCTCTGCCTGCCCTCTCCGTCTCTCCTGCCCACCCTGCTCTCTCCCGTCTCTCCTGCCTCCACCCTGTGTCGCTGCTTTTTTGCCCATCTTGCCCTTTCCTGTCGCTCCCCAGCCTCCACCCTGCCCATCCCGCCTCTCCCGGTCTCTCTCTGCCCCATCCGCCGCCCTCTCCCGTCTCTCTCTGGCCTCTCCCGCTTCCTCGCTGCCCCACTCTGCCCTCTTCCCGTCTCTTCTCCTGCCCATCCCCGCCCTCCTCCCGTCTCTCCTGGCCCATCCCGCCCTCTCTGCCCGTCTCTCCTGCCCTCTCCCGTCTTCTCCTCCCCATCCCGCCCTCTCGCGTCTCTCCTCCCCCCGCCTCTCCGTCCCTCTTCCGCCCCACCCCTGCCTCTCCCTGTCTCTCCTGCCTCTCCGTCTCTCCTGCCCCACACTGCCCTCTCCGTTTTCCTGCCCCAATCCGGCCCTCTCTCCGTCTCTCCTGCCCCACCTGTCCTCTCCCGTCTCATTCCTGCCGCTCGTCCCGTCTCTTTCCTGCCCCAACTCCTGCCCTCTCCCGTCTCTCTCCCACCCTGTCCTCTTTTGCCCCACCTGCCCTTTCCTGTCCCTCCAGCCTCACTCCTGCCTCCATCCGCGCCCTTTCACCGCTGCTGCCTGCCCATCCCGCCTCTCCCGTCTCTCCTGCCTCTCCCGTCTCTCCTGCCCCATCCCGCCTCTCTCCTCCACGTCTCTCCTGCCCACCCTGTCCTCTCCCCGTCTCTCTGCATACCTGCCCTTTCCCATCTCTCCTCCTCACCTGCCCTCTCCCGTCTCTTCCTGCCCCATCCCGCCCTCTCCCGACTCTCCTGCCCTCTCGTCTCTCCTGCCCCCATCCCCCGCCCTCCTGCCCCACCCGCCCTCCTCACCGTTTCTCCTGCCCACACTGTCCTCTCCCGCTCTCGCTGCATCACCACTGCCCTCTTCCCATCTCTCCTGCCTCACCCTGCTCTCATCCGTCTCTCCTGCCCCATCCCGCCCTCTTTCGACTCTCCTGGCCCTCTCCCGTCTCTCCTGCCCCATGCCCGCCCTCTCCTCGTCTCTCCTGCCCCATCCCGCCCGTCTCCGTCTCTCCTGCCCCAACCTCTGCCCCTCCCGTCGTCCTCCTGCATTCACCTGCCCTCTCCCCATCTCTCCTGCCTCACGCCTGCCCTCGCCGTCTCTCCTCCCGCACCCCTGTCCATCTTTTGCCCACTCTGGGCCCTTTCCCTGTCCCCTACCAGCCTACCCTGCCTAAAATTTTGCTGTACTTACCGGGAAAAAGATCCAGAAGAGGAAAATAAGTAGCAGCAAAAGAAATGAGGACGGAAGAATTCCCTATGATGTACCTTGTAGTTCGCCAGATAATGTACTTCAAAGTTTTCCATGGCTGAAGAAACCCAACAGGAAGGACGTCTCTGGCCGTACTGTTAAAATGTAAAAATTCATGAAGCCATCTAAAGAAGTCAGTAACACTTTCATCCCCCCCCCCCCACACACACACAAAAATCAATATAATAAGCTTTCTGAAAAATGCAATATATTTAGCAATTTACCTCCCCTTTGGTACATGTATTATATAAGCTGTTAACCTGTAGCAAATCCTTCAATCAAATGAATCAATTCGAGATTCAAGTCAGGCTTATCCACAGTATTATATCATTAATAAAAGTAGTAAGCCTCTTCTATGAAATACTAACTTGGGTCGATCCCAACTTAGGTGTACTTTAATAATTATAACACCCCCTAATCTATTTATATGTACTGTACATTGACATTCCCTGTCATGAACCTTATTGGCGGATCAGGATTATTGATAGCTCACGAAACTTAACTCGGCATGATACGACTTAACTTGGACGCGATCACGACTTACCTTGGATGGATCATGACTTACTTGGGTGAATCTGATTACTTGGGTGGATCAAATGACTTACCTGCGGTGACATCATGACTTACTTGGCGTGGATCATCGACTTACTTGGTCGATAATGCATGACTTACTCTGGATGGATCATCGACTTACTTGGCTGAATCATGACTTACTTGGGTGGATCATGACTTCTTGTGGGTGAATCAGATGACTTACTTGGGTGGATCATGACTTACTTGGGTGGATCATCGACTTACTTGGGCAGAATCATGACTTACTGGACAGATCTGACTTACTTGGACGGTCATGAACTTACTTGGGTGGATCATGACTTACTTGGGTGAACATCGAACTTACTTGGGTGGGATCATGACTTAGCTGGGTCGAATCATGACTTCAACTTGGGCAAGATCATGACTTTACTGTGGCGCAGAATCAATGACTTACTTGGCAGCATGGATTGACTTGAGCAAGTATCATGACTTACTTGGGTGAATCATCGACTTATTGCGTTGAATCATGACTTACTTGGACGGATCATGACTTACTTGACGGACATGATCTACTTGGACAGACTCAATGGCTTTACTTGGACGATCATGAACTTACGTTGGACCGGATCAATCGACTTACTTGGTGAATCATCGATTATCTTGACGGATATGGCTTAACTTGGACGCATCATGACTTACTTGTGACGGACATGAACTTTACTTGGGTGGATCAGGACTTACTTGAAACGGATCATGACTTACTTGAGCAATGCATGACTTACTTGGGCGGGATCAGTTGGGTTCAATGTTCGGCTCCTCCTGACCGTAGACCTGCTGGTCCTCTCCTCAGCTCCTCACAGGTGACCAACTCCAACTCATCTACGACTTACCTGTAACAAAAGTGACAACCATATCTAACCAACTCGTGTAACCTTACCTCTATAAAACAGTCACTTCATTCTATAAATGCTGTGTTACCTTCCGTATAAAACAGCCACTTCATTCTAAAAGCTGTGGTAACCTTACCTATAAAACAAGTCACGTTGACTGTGAGCCTCTCTTTGACCCGTTATTCCCTTTAACTTGTGAGCTCTCTTTGACCACGAGCTCTCTTGACCTATTTTTTCCTCCTGACGTCGGACTCTCTTGAACCTGTTATTCCCCCTATGAGCTCTCTTTTGGCCTATTTCCTTTAACTGTGAGCTCTCTTGATCCTGTTATTTCCCCTTAATGAGCCTCTCTTTTGGGCTGTTCCCTTTACTGTGAAGCTCTTGACCTGGTTATTTCCCCTATTAAACCCGTGGGGATCCGGGTAGAATAGGTCCTCAGCCTCCCCTGCGTGTCGTAAAGGCGACTGAATGGGGGTCATTCGGATGAGACCGGAAAAACCGAGGTCCCGTTCACAAAGCAGGTGGTGGCACTATAAAGATCCCTCCCTGCTCACAGGCCCTGGAGTGCCGAGTATATGGCCTAAAATTTGCAGAGCCCTTCACCGCATGGTGCTCTCCGTATGATGAATATTCTCGTGGGACGTAAACAATAAATAATCAAGACAATCATTCCCTATGAGCTGCTCTTTGGGCCTATTCTTTACTGGCTAGCGTTCTTCATTAACGCAAGAATCTGCGTATATACGCAGCAAATGTATCTGGGAACGCAACATTGGTTTAAATACGGTGACGTCGCTGACTCGTCTAAGGACGCTCCCGAATATCGGATTCGAGATTTTTTTGAAGTCGGGATCAATCTACAAAACTTTCGGTTAAGAAAGTGAAAGTGAAAACAAACCAATTTCATTACGGAAACTCTTAGTCTTATTCATTCTTTTAGTACGCTTGGACAATGTTTTTTAAGGTATTCCATAGAATATTACTTTGTGATTTTATCTAGTTCTTGTACGGAATGAAATTAAAGTAACAACTTTCTGTAGCCCATCGTGGCTAATGTAATTTTACATGTATATAATTTTTTATTCATTTATGCCAAATGAATGAGACATTTTTTGTTTCAAAAATTATTGTTTTTGATGCGAGTGTACTAGTAAGATCGGGACTCAGCTTTGTAATTGTTCTGGGACTCATCAAATATTTAGCTGGGACGCAACCTTTTCCAAAATCGTTGAGTTCCCAACCCGGACTCTAAGTTTAAAACCATCCTAGTGAGAACCCTGTTTACCTGTGAGCTCTCTTGACCGTGTTATTCCCCTATGAGCTCTCAAATTTGGCCCTGTTCCTATCTGTGAGAGCTCTCCCTGACCTGTTATTTCTATGAGCTCTCTTTGGCCTGTTCCCTAATACTGTGAGATTAGCTCTCTCTTGTGGCCCGTTATTCCTCTATGAGCTCTCTTTGGCCTGTTCCCTTTACTGTGAGCTCTCTTTGACTGTTATTCCTCTATGAGCTCTCTTTTGGCCTGTTCCCTTTACTGTGAGCTCTCTTTGGCCCGTTATTCCCGAATGTGAAGAGCTAATCTTTGACGCTTGTTATTTTCCCCTGACTGTGAGCTCTCTTTACCTGTTATTACCCTCCTGAGCTCTCTTGACCTGTTCCCTTTACTGTGAGCTCCCTTTGACCTGTTTACTTCCCTGAACTGTGGGCTCTCTTTGACCTGTATTCCCCTATGAGTGCTCTTTGGCCAAACTTCTCTCTTACCGTGAGTACCCTTTCCGCCCGGTTTCATCATGTACACTGGCCAACAACCCACGTATCTCTCTGTTTCAAAAGGGACAATCCAATTTAATTTCTGCCAGCTGTGTGAGTCTGGGAGCATGGTCATTTACAGCTGCTGGCTTTCACTTGGCTGGCTTTGGCATGGCTTTCAGGTTCAAGCCATAGGGTACCTGGAACAATGGACGGACAAATCTAAAATCTGAAATCATGTTATTGTCACATTAGTTGTAATTTACTCAATTCAGGATTTATAAGCCAATTTGAAGTAACTGAATATCATGTCACTGGTAGCTGTGTAATTCGCTAAGTGATGTAACTGAATATTCATGTCCACTGTATGCTGTGTATTAAGTTAATGTGATGGTACTGAATGATTCATAGTCACTGTATGCTGTGTATTAGTTAATGTTTGATGTACTACTGAATAATTCATGTTCCACTGTATGGCTGTGTATTGCTTAATGTGATGTAACTGAAATATTCATGTCCACTGTATGCTGTGTATAGTTAATGCTATGTAACTGATATTCAGTCCACTGTATGCTGGTGTATTGGTTAATGTATGTAACTGAATATCATGTCCACTGTATGCTGTGTATTGTTACAAGTTAATGTAAATGAATATTCATGTCCACTGTTGCTTGTGGTATTGGTTATTGACACTACCCAGGAAGTCATCCATGGAGAATTTATCATTTGTCCCATATCTTGGATATGACAAATTAGCTAAGATGCTGTAACAGTTTCATCTAAACTCCAGAAATGTTCCTACAAGAAAAACATAATTTTAAATTAAACCTAAATCTCAAGGTCAAATTTTGTCTACACTGTAGCTTTTTTACACCTACAAGTCAGCATTTACTATTGACTTTGACCATAAAACCTCATGTGAACCTTGGTGTTTTAATTTACATCCTAGTTTACCTTGCATATAGACTTGGAATTTAGTGCTGTTGTTCTTAGTTCTTACAGCAACATATAGAGTAACACGTTCATTGTTCTACAGCTAATCTGCTAAACATAATGTCAGTGTGCATAGACTTTGTCCCAACACTCTATCGAGATGACAATCAAATCTACATACTCTGTGACTATGACCTAACCATCTACTTTACTTCTGTACCTATGACCTACAATCTACTTGACTTCTGTGACCTATACCTAAATCTAACTATAACTTCTGTGACCTATGACCCTTGACCTACCTTTTTCCTGACTTCCATCACCTGCTCCGTGGAACATAACTGAAGGGGACAGACCATCCTCAGTTAAAAGTTTCCCTACATCCATCTAACGACCTGAAACAACGTAAATAAGCATAACTGAATTCTTACTTCTATCATTCATGAATAAAATCCAAAACTCCTACTAACATAGGACACAATTGTGTGACAATGATGACTCTTCACACAGAAAAAACCAACTTTTAAATAAGTATCCCTTGACTTTTAAGAGAAGATTTCCTGCGGTTGGATATAAGGGACTTGGCCTCATTTGGGCGAAGTCAACATGGACAAAACTGCAATACATTATTATTTCATAAACGAATCAAGTCCAATTCAAAATGAGTATCAAGTTTTAACATATGATATATTCCAAAATTGAACAAAGGAACACACAAGTAAGTATGAACATTTTTAATTTCTTTCTATATTTGCCAAAACTTTAATAATCCGATGCCTAAGCAACACACCTGTCAGCAGTGTCTACCTATCAAACATATTTTGTAACACTATCTTCCTAGAACCAAGTGTGCTCCAATGTTTTCCAAAGCATTCCATAAACTGTATATATATGCCATCTCTTCTCTTAGCATTTGCTCAGAATATGCAACAATCCTATGGTTTCATTGAATTCATGATGTAATTATATATTTCTAATCAAATCACACCTTGAAAAACCCAATTTTTAAGGTTTTTTTTGAGAAATGGATAGTGAATATAGGACGTCTTTATGCTACCCTTATCTGGCACACCTGTAGTGACATACAATATTATGTCAGTATCGTATCTTTTGAATGTATGTGAGCTTTACCTATAATGCATCATCGGTTTTCTGTTCTCGGTCGATACCCAGACACCCAGCTTTTAACGTATATATCCGACATTTGTTCTCCAGTAATTGGATTCTCATCCAACCGGACATCAACAGTGTTTTCCAGATGATGACCGCAGTACATAACTGAGCATCGGCAATAAAAGCACTTAGCATTGGGAATGAAAAAGTCATAATGTGCCTATATGCTCAAGACAAAATACTTAAGGAGAATTGTGAAAGCGAGTTTCTTGTGGTTCACTGTGTGGTATTTGAGTATCTAGAATACAAATTGAATTATGCAATTTGGCCCAATCATGAATTTGTGATACTGTGCACTAAAAGTTTATATTAAATTCAGGATTCACATCTTAGCACTTTTCTTGCTTGGAATAAACTAATGAAATTAATATCACCTAATGGAAGTACAGTAATTTCATAACTTCACTAAAAGTAGTTAGTACTCCTTCATTCGCACAGAAAACATTAAAATATGCAATTTCCAAAAGCAGTATATTGCAAAACTATAAAAACTTTTCGATCATCTGAGACGAAAAAATACTGACCTATTGAAAACAATTGTAATGTACAGGACTTCTGAAATAACATACCGTAACTGACGAAGACAGACCCTGAACACTAATAATAGAACATACTCTTTGGCCTTCTTGGTCGATGTTTAAATGGAGGTCCTGGTGGGCCAAGAGATTTGGGGAAAATGTCGCACCACATCTGACAAAACCCTTAGCCGGGGCGCCTGAACCACAAGATAGCCACACATACGAGGCACTATTAGTCAAACACAGACAGAAATCTCGCACACTCTCTTACATTTTCAGTTCTACCAACAAGATTTACTAGTAAAACAAATATCCAGTGAACATGCTTATCGATATCAAGTGCATTCACAACTTACAGTGTAATTGAAATTTTCATTCTCAGAGTTTTAAATACACATTATGAATGTCAATGGATTAAAATGAACTATATTCATAATGAATCAACAATCGTTCCCCTCAGCAATTCAGCTTGCTTACTGTACAATATAACCTGTAAGATGCCTGTATCATAAAAAATACCTCTAATCAAATTTCACCAATTATGTAACATATTCAAGCATGAATAAGATTATTGAAAGATGTTATCGTCATAGACTGCACACGGTGTGTGGCAAATAAACAAATTGAATAGCACGCGCTAATGCGCGGCCGTTTGAAAATTCTGGTTTGCACACAGCTTGCAGTTATGAAGACTAAATCTTTCAATAAATCATAATTTATTTTTATATTTAATCATGTCTTAGAAAAGTGCATTTGTTGTGCTTTATTGGATATGTTTTAAAACTTCCACTCAATCCTTTTGGGGAAAAGTAAGCGGTTCATGGAACTGCCATTTTGGTAAGAATTGTTACGTCCACAATGAAATGTACACGAAAAAAGATACAGCCAAGTAAGCATTTACGCATCGTGATTGTATAATCGTACACGACACTAAAGGAGTGCAAGATTTAAAAAAAAAAAATTTAATAACCCAAGTATTTAATAAATATTTTTCTTGAAAAATAAAAACATCAAATTGTCAATCAGTTTTTTATACATTCAACCTAAAAACAGTTCATACATATTTACTTATTTTAAAAACCCTGTAAGTAGTTCTTCTGTTTCATACCCCAAACAACTTTTGGTGATTCCGGTCTTTGGCAGTTATAAGCACATATCATCAAAAAAAGAAAATTCCTAATGCCCTTTTTTTTAATAAGGGAAAACATTAAAAAAAACAGTAAAGTTATAATATTATTTCATATTCTACTAACAATTTACCTGAATAATGATATCAAAGCATGAACGCTTTGCTACATATACAGCCCTATTCCAAAACAACATTTGTAAGAAACAGTTAATTACCATCAACAAATTAAACACAAGTTTCTGGTTCTACATCTGTGATGGTTTTACTCATTCTATCCTACAGACAACGCTCTCCTTCGTTTGTTGTTACTTTTTCAGATATTAATCATTATTTATTCAGGTTTTTCGATAATTAATCTTATTTACAGGTTTTCAGATACTGTAAAAGTGGGTTATTTACGCTGGGGTAAGTCGCGTTTGTTCCATACCAAACATTCGCGTGGTGGAAAAAACGCGGTCACTCTGAAATTGAAATATTATAACATATATTCATAATTTTATTGATAAAACGCGTGGGGGAAATTTAGCGCACATTACCGAGAACCGCGTAAATAGTGTAAAAAATTTTTTCCCCACGCGTAAAAACCACTTTTACAGTAATTAAATCTTATTTACAGGTTTTTTCAGATAATTAATCTATTTACACGGTTTTTTCAATCAAAATACGAACAGTGATGGCTGGATTATCCAGAACACTTTCGTTATCCTCCATCATTAATCAGCTTTGACATGAATTGCATGTGTAATCAATGGAGCGAAGCTCACTGTTGTCACTTCACAACATGTGAATAAATTGGAATTGAGCTCATTCGTGTCGCTTCACACCAGTGTAATCAATGGAGGATGAGCTCCATCTGTGTGTCGCTTCACAACATTGTGTAATCAATGGAGGTGGAGCTCATGTGTCGCTTCACATGTTAATAAATGGAGTGAGCTCATCGTGTCGCTTCACTCTCTATACACGACCATTACCTGCCTATACCTATAACACGCCATTACCTGCTCTATAACCTATAACACAAACCATTATACCTGCCTACTACCTATAAAACGACCAATTACCCGCTTAAATCTTAACACGACCATTACCCTGCTTCTAATAACCTAAACACAAAACCATGTACCTGCTCTACTTACTTAACTACGACCATTACCGCTCTAAAAACCTATAAACAAAACCCAGACCATATACCCCCCCCTGCTCCTAATTAAATAACTATAGACAACCCATTAACAACCTCTGCTCTGCTTATATAACCTATACAACACAACCATGATCTAAACAAGTGAGAACCACCGATCTAAATAAGC
>CAJDSM010026727.1:4166-15370 GCA_903981925.1 Ostrea lurida | reverse complement strand
AGTAGGATGTTTTCTCGGGCTACACTTCCGTTAAATAACTAGATCCCGGATGTAAATAAAGTATGAATTTCATCTTATATCTTTGTTCACATTCTTCACATAAATGTCTCATACATGTAAGTCCATTTTTATAAATAATCAATATAAGTGTTTTCTGATCATATTTCTCAACATTGATTTAATATTGACCCAAGCAAATTCTGCACTCTTTTTATGAGCGTAGATTCATTTCAGCGCTACCCCGGGCGCCACTTTTAACTGGACAGTACAGTAAACCAATAAACGGGGTCACGTGACCCCGTCTAAAAATGTGGATGTCGAAATCACGTGTCGTGGTCCAGGACCAAAGGCTATTTCAAGAAGTCTCGATCTTTGTTAAGAAAGTTTGTAAGCATTTAATGAACAATAACTGAATAAGCGACAGTGCTAAAACAACAGCGTCCAACGCCTGAAGTCAAAATAACTATTACTCCAAAAGGTCATCACTATTTGTGTCTGGTATTTTGTTTTCATTTTACAAAATATTGTCCTACCTGTGTCGCTTAATGTTTGTTTGTGTATTTGCAGACCAAGAATTAGTTATATCAAAATATATCGTTCTGATTAACGAAGCAATCAAGATCCTCCAAGCCGTGGTTGGAATTCATTACAGTGAAGGTAAACTGAATGAAAATGTGGGTAATGTATATAACCCTATGCCTGTCATTGTTTTCTTCTTTACACGCTATGTTTTATGAACAATTTCATTGTTTTCAAACCCATGTTGAACGGTTATTCTGATCCCATTTTATGTAGTTTTGAAACACTTTTCCAGTCAGGTGCTAAAGATATGAAATCCCAGTATAGAATTACTTTTCCTTTAGGATACATGTATGTAGTATATCAAAGCACTAAAAATCCATATCTAGATGACAAAAAAAAGTAACACCCGTAAACCAAATATTTCCAAAAAATATTTTGAATATTTTTTTTTTATGCAAGAAAACTGATATCTATTTTGTGGGTTTTATAATGTAGTCCCCTCAGCCCCTCAAACACATCACAGAATTCGAAAGATTGAGCTTAAACTATCGGCTGTAAACCTATAAACTATATATCCATTCAATGGTACAGGGGTTTTCCTACCATTTTCAGGTCTGTAGAATTGCAACCAAAAATCACAAAGGGGATTTATAGAATAAATAAAGGTGTCCAATAGTCAAGAAAAGTTAAGATTTTTTTTTTACAATTATACACAGACTTAACTTGATGTGTGAATCTGCAATTATAAACAGACCTATGTGGCCCGCAGTGGCAACAACTAGCTGACGTTCAGAATTTCTAAAACGTAATATATTTATGACAATTTATTTTTCCACTTTTTGTCTCTAAACCTCTCTCAACAGTTTTTTTCCAGCATGTCACTTGATATGATCTTTGGCTATTCTTTGCACACACTCTTAATGGCATGCACAATTTGCTTTCTCTCACCCGCCGTGAACCCTTAGTTGAAATAAAGTAAACGGGATTAACCCGTAGGTCAAATATTTTAGGAAAATGACTAAGTACTAAAAAAGGGTATGTAAACAAATCAGTCACAAAATATGACTTTAGGATAATTTTTAAATCGACAAACGATGGTAATTATTAGCGACCGTAGAATTTGCGAAATGATCAATTTTAAACGAGAATTCGTTTTACCCTGCAACATCAACTTTTTTTTGTTAATTAGTTTGGCCTTCGCTTTAAGTAATGTCCCCTCATCGTCGCATACCATGTCTTGCGCTATCGATACAAACTTATTGATTGATTGATTGATTTGTTGTTTTCTCGTCTCGGGATCGAGTAAATTTCACTCATATTGAGACCGTCACTTATTGGCCGGTGAAAGGGCTGCAATTTAGAAATAATGCTTTAGCACTCACTGCTTTTAGCGAAGTGAGGTTTTCTTTGTCCGTGGCCACACATCTGTGGCGACCGGGAACCTCATTTTTAAGGTCTATCCAAAAGACCCGTGAATTCTCACTTCTAAATGCCGAGCTATTGGCGAAGGAGCAATCCTTACTACCGATATTTTCACGTCTATAGGTTTGACGCGGCCGACAGTTTTGTCGAGCATCGGGGCTTCGATACGACACGACCTCCGATCCACGAGGCGAGCAGCTCTACCACCTGAGCCACCGCGACAACGGTCGAATCAACTATGAGACAATAACACCCATAAGAAGATTGTATAGTGGATAAGTTACTATAATATAAGGGCACGAAGGGAATCGTGGTGAACTGATTGCAAAGTCAAAGTCACCAATGCGGTATCTATAAATACGGCAGTTGTAAGGGCTTGCCATTAGAGTGTAAATCGTTGAGTACATATCCAAATATGAAGCAGATATGTCAAGATTCTGTAGTGTACTTTATATATTGTAGAGTTTACTTCGGATATACTCAAATGGGACATACTTTGATTAAAATTTAATGAGTTGTTAATTGATAGCACATCATTATATATTTTCTATATAAATGCGCGGAATGTAAACCAATGTGTTAAACGTAACTCATCAGTCCCCCAAACATTCACTATAATATATACAAATTCGAGTGCTAGGTGCAACCAGGGGACCACCGACACGAGACGAGAAGGCAAGCGATACTTTCCAGGTGTCATAGGAGGAGATGGCATCCTCTGCTGACCGAGTCACAACCGCCGTTGAGCCCGTAGTCGAAACAAAGTATCAATGGGATCTTCAACCCGGTTGTCCAATTTCTAGTACGGCAAAATGACATTCTGAACAAAGGGTATGAAACAATCAGTCAACATATGACTTAGTGATATTTTTAATCGCAAACAAAGATGTCATTATAGCGACCGTATTAAATTTTGCGAAGCGAACCATGCATACATCAACCTTTTTTTGTTATGCAGTTGGTGCTCCGTTTATAAAAAGAGTCCTCATAACAAATGGATGCTCTGCGTAATCGAAACAACGTGAGAAGCCCCATACATACACATTAAGCAGTGGTGATTTAGGCGTATAGACAAGTTACTGACCAAAGTTTGCTGCTTACATATGATATTAAAAAATAAAGTTGCCAATAAGGGTGGCACAATTAGTGCCGCATGAGAATACAATGGAATTGTTTGGGAAGACCTGGTATCCAAAGACACATAATATATTATTCTATGAGAAACTCAAGCAGTGTCTTAATATATCTACTTTAGAATACTTTGTGTGGATAATCAGAGTGTTTTTCTAACGGAAAATATGTGTATTGTTTCCAAACGATTTAGGAAATTCGTATTTTTGTGTGGCCTTTTTTTTTTTTTTTTTTTTTTTTGTTTTAAAAAGAGCAAGTTATCTATAATATAAAAAGCCTAGATTTAAATTTATCGTGAGGGATTCGTTGTATTATAAAGTGGTAGGAGAATTCATACTTTTGATGCAGTAATTTTAAAAAAATTCTCTGTGATTTTAGGTTATCTCAAAAGCTCCTTTAGAGCTTTTTAGAATCCACATCTTGAATTGACACCATTTCTGGAATATGTAGTGGAACAAGTTTCTTTGAAGACTTACTTTAATGAGCTGTTAAGTTATTATTAGGTAAACAGTTAATGAAAGAGAGACTTAGGGTAGACACTTTAACTGGAACCAAGCGAGGTGATAACTCATTGTTTTGTAAGGGTTTTTATGCAATTCGGAATCGCAAATAAGACTATGGTAATTCAAATTGATCTGATTCTTCGTGAATATTGGAAAGTAGTATTTAACAGAAAGTGGTATTTTGAAAGAATGTTCATCGTTATGTGATAATTGCTTAGAGTGTAGGTGGATTCCCAGAATGTTGAAGTAAAGTCCAGTTTTCATTTAAAATACAATTATCGAACTAGTAGTTTTTTACAAACAAAGACAATGTTGTTACTAGCTTTAATCAGCTGGATCTGAGTACAAATTTTTCATCGTTGTTTATAGTAACTTCATGTTTGGCCCAATTCTGGTCTTACTATAAATAGTCGCATTTCTCCCGTCAAATGGTGAAGTACTGAGAAATATTTAAATAAATGATCCATTTCAGACAAATGTGTCCCAAGCTGCCCCTCTCCTCAGATTTTCTCCAACGTCTAGCGTATTGTCTCTCACACTGAGTTTGGCATTCAAATTAGTGCGATGAAAATATATTGTCAGCCATTTAAAGTATAGCAGAGGTTTTTCGTGATTTGGGACCTTATAAATTAATAGGACTATTAAGATTCGCCTCGATTCATTTGGACAGTGACTTTCAAATATAACGTAGTGAAACAACTAAACATTGAGACAGGGCTCTAATTTTTCAGGGATTTCGATGTAATTGTCTAGAAAATTTTCATGTGATTGCATTGGATGCTTGAGTTACATTATTTTGTTTCATTTAATGATGCTAATGCCTTATTGTTAATTTTCATAAAGATTGAAGTAAGAAGTAAAAATGAACAAGGAACGGTCAACAGTTCGTTATGAGCAATATCAAAATGGATGCTGTGTTAATGAGAAAGAAAGGAAAAAAGCGCAGGAAACAAGGACACATCCATTATAAAAATAAGTAAGAGGAACGTTCTTTGAAACACGTTTATTGTATTTATTCAAGTTTCCCAATTACTTGCAAAGCAATTGTGCAACCGGGGTGGAATGTATTTGGAACACTCCCGCATATCCAGAGCAAACATGGGTGTAGAAGACTTTACAATTGACAAGGTACTATGTTTCATGAAGTGTTACTAGTTATTGCCCTAAACTTATTTCGAATCAAGGATCAGACACGACTTATTTTAAAAATTCCATAGCTATTTCAAAAACAATAATTTTTTTAAACTTGTACGAGAAAGCTGAAACGTCTGTGCACCGATGATAGGCGGATGATCAGTGTGAAGAGTGACAAAGGAGAAAATACTACGAAATGTTACCGAAGTGACCAGTACGGAGGATATCATCCATTAGAGGTGGTCTTTCACCACATGCCATATGTGAAATCAATCAAAAGCTAACTATGTTAGGTAAGAATAAATAGTTCTGTTCCGTGTAATCATTCACCATTCCGTGCCCGGACCAAAGCATTTAGTAGTACCATGTCTACCGACACAGGTACTGTCGCGATAGTTAACTACGAAGGTGGTTTTTGATAAGTAGATAGCAGTTGAGTCAGGTTGTTCTGGGGTTTTTTTTTTTTTTGGCTACAGAAAAACTTAAGTTCAAAGAATCACAACTCCTAGAGAAAAAAATAAGTTTGACTTATCGAAAATTTGTTCTGCCAACGATGCACATTCCTACACTCTGTTAATCATCTTTCTCATTCAGAGCGATTTTTAGACTAGTGTACCGACAAGATAGAAGCGTCGTCGTCAAATCATTATATCCTTCGCAACTCGCTTAATGGGGATAGTTATAAATAACTTTAATTTAAGTAGAATCCGTCCGTAGGATCGCGACTAATACATCCAAACCGCTCAGATCGATAGCCATCAGAAGTGACAATGCACATAGATATTTACAGACAATTATTTCAAAACTTAAATCAGACTACATTCGAAAGAAGAAAGTGAGAATATGGATACAAAGATCGGGCGCATGCTGAACTTTTTTGCCTGGGTAACTGGGGAGTCGCCCAGGTGTCCAGTTTCAATCTTAGCTGCTACAGGGGGGTGACTGGGGCCAAATAAAAAATTCAGTGCCCAAAACCGACGGCCAGACGTTCTAGGGAGGAATAGGCGAGAACCCCGCCCTTCTCACCCTGTCTCTGCAGTGCTACCTGGTTTGAAATTTTAACATTTTATACATAATGCCACATGCACCAGCCTGTAGCATTCCTGCACTGAAGTGAGGTGGACGAGGTCCCACCGGCCCTGGTGGTGACCTCACTATAGCAGAAAAACTGTTTAACTTTGTTATTAACTTGGTAAGAGTTTTATCCTGTAAAAATTGCCCCTGATTTAGGAGCAGGTGGGGGGAGACACCCAGGTTTTGGAGCAAAACCGTCATCAACATACCATTACCAACTCCCAGTTCAGCTACAGACATTAGAACAATGTCCCTCACAAACCCTGTAACAAAAGCTAAAAACTAGAAGTTTTGTACACTGGTGGATTTCAATATACTGTATATACTTGTACGTATATATATCATATATATATATATATATATATATATGTGTGTGTGTTGTGTGTGTGTGTGTGGTGTGTGTGTGTGTTGTGGTGTGTGTGTGTGTTGTGGTGTGTGTGTGTGTGTGTGTGTGTGTGTGTGTGGTGTGTGTGTGTGCTGTGTAGGACTCCAAAGTGCGATGGTACTCCAAAGTGGTCGCCCCAAAGTGCGATGGTCTGCGCCAATCCCGATGGTCTGACACGAGCCAAAGTGCGATGGTCCTTAGACATGCGCCAAAGCTCGATAAAGCGGATAAAAGCACATCAAGAGAGTAAACATGGGAGTCCGAGTTCTCTCATAAATTTTCCAGATGCTCCCTTTTCTTCAGTTTAATCCTCGAAAAATATTCGTCAGGGCAAGCTGACGTGTTAGATTTTTCGTGATTTAACGTCATAATAAAGTGACTCACAACGTTACCGAACACCATCGGGACTTTGGCGTGCTAGACATCGCACTTTGAAGTAACGTTTAGACATCGCACTTTGGCATGGCCATCGCACCTTGGCGTCCGTAGCTTAACAAACATCGCACTTTGGCGCAGACCATCGCACTTTAAGGGACACCATCGCACTTTGGAGTCATATATAATTATATATATATATATATATAATATTATTATATAATATTATTATATATATATAATATATATATATTATACTATATATACAGAGATATAAAACCATTTGATGGATTTCCAGGCATGAAGGAAACAATAGTGCTGAATGTACTAAAAGCTAGAATTTTTTAATGATTTACAACAAGAAACCCAAATCATCATTCACACCTGACGACCAGATATCATATATAGAACGTACAATGTCCATAAAAGTGCCAAAAAATTAAAAAAATAGCAATATCTTCAATGTTGCGCAAGAGTCATAGACACGATCATATACCAAGAATCAGTCACATTGCGATACATGGATGGCTCAGACTCGAATTCGTATTGGGATGTGAAAAACACAGACTGGACTATCAAAACAAAAATTAATTTCAGATTCGAAGGTAGCTGGAATGCAAGGTGTTGAGCGATAGCTCATTGCCCAATTCCGACCAGGGTCATTAGGTTGGTTGGTATGAACATCAGCAAAACTGGCTATAATTTGCCCCCCTCCCCCCCCCCTGGCAGGACATGGAAGGTGTTGGAAAGCTTTACACTAATCTAAATTGCACATCATATTATGCCAATTTTATGCGAGCGGACTTGCAGCAAGTCTAATTGTCTCGTCATCATATTCAACATTGTCCTGGGCATTTTGGTTATGCTGTAGCGCTTTGCTCATGCATATCATGTAGACCGATGTCCACTTATCAATGTCAAGAAAAGAGTTTAGCTGCAGATTCGACCGTTTGTAATTTGTAATTCCCCCTGCGACTCAAGCTGGCTAAATTCAGTCGCCGATTTTAAAAGCAAGACAAGTCAATGAACTGACCCTCCTATATCTTTTGCTTGAGCCTAAGAGGAACATTAGTACTTATAAAATCGCCTGTAGACTCAACTTGAACTGGTAATTGATGTCTAACAGACAGTGGTAACAGTGCACCTATCGGCCCATTAAATTGAGCAAACTCACCCGGGGTGTCCGGTTCGTAATCCGGAGCCACGGGTCTGTCGTGGATAGAACGAGGGGCCCCTCAGGGGGCTGTGACTGCCTCTCTGCAGGGGCTTGTCGTTCCGTCATGTACTCGGTCCGGGATGTCGCAGACTCTGGTTGACCAAGTACTCTAGCTGACCGGCGCTTCTTACCGACGCCCCTGGCTGGGATCTCTGTGTTGCCGTTCGTTTCCGCATGGGCATATCCGCCACGTGTAGGAGAATTTTTTTCTAAGGACTGGTCCAGAAGTCGACCACGTGCTCCGGCTGCAAAAAGCCTTTGCAACTTTTTTTAAGACCGTGCACTATTCAAAATGTATCACTGTCCAATGTTTATGTTGGAACAATTTCTGGGAAAATCCGTTTATTCCAAAATCTATATGGCCACGTGTAAAATTAAATTTTCTCAGAAAAAAATTGCAAACGTCTGTCCTGCTCGAGTTTCAAAAGGCTTGTGACTGGGGTTGAATTCAGGGTGTCCACTGATAAATAAATATACAAACAATTGAATAGGCAAATCACGTACGCCAAAATATATAAGGCGTCTCAAAATTAATGCAGATTATTTGATATAAAATTAGATAATCCTGATTATAAGTAAAACATCGAGAGAAAAAAACAAGGAAAATAGAAACAATAAATAAATTGTTTGGAAAGTAATACTATCATTTTAAAAATATATAAACGTTTTTGTTCCGGTAAGTTTATTCAAAGGAAAAAAAACGTCGCAGCTACATGTTAATGCAAGTTTACTTGCGTTAGTTTCAAGAACTGTCGGATAAGATGTCTGAAGTGATGCAAGATGCCATGGGCCTGAGCTCATCTCAAAGGTCACCCTGTAAAATATCTATTATCGTTATATCCCCACTCCGAAAGAGAGGTCATATACTGTTTTACCCCTGCTTGTTATTCCGTCCCACTTTTCGTAACATATTTCTCAGCAACTATATAAAACTTTAAAGCTTCATATAGATATGGTTTATTTCAGATTAATCAAACATATAAATCCTGTTTTCTGAGAACTTGAATTTTTTCATATATAGTGCACTTGTACATTTTTGGAACATGATTCTCAGTAACTATGTACTGTAAATGGGGAAATGATTGTAGATTGTGATTTAATTTCTCTATGTTCGCGATCGGGGACTTTCCCGCTAAATGAAAACAACCGCAATCATTTTGCAAATATGACACAATACGTAATATATCATAAAATTTGAATTTCGCGAAAATAAAACCATCGTAATGAGACCAATATGAAACACAGCGAACTTTTGGCAGCGCGAAATAAAACCATTTACAGTATCATAGGCTACTGATATTTAGCATGACGCTTTATTTAGGTATGTTGTATTAGGGGATGCTTTTTCAAATTCATCAGGCATCTTTTTCCTGTTTGCAAAGAACTTGGAATTTTCCATAAACATCTTTCGTAACATAAATATCAGCAACATTATACCATAGTGCACTGGTATATTACATGAAGCTTTGTGTGGGTATGGTGTATTGTGGGATGTATTTTAAGATTCATAATACCTCTGCTTCTTGTTTGCCGAGTCTGAATTTTTCATTTCCAACATTTTTCGTAATATAATTCTCAGCAACCATATATCACAGGCTACTAGTATTTTGCATGAAACTTTATATATCGAGGAAGGCTACTTATATTTACAAACAAGTTCTCGTTGCAGGGGTTTCAACATTTACGTTTAAAGGCAGCATTTCGCAAGTTTTATTGTCGTTGAGTCAAATACTGTCTAATGTGTTTCATAGCCATTGTTAAGCCGTTTTTCACACACTGATTTGATGACGGATTGCTCCGTTTACCTGATGAAAACTATGGGCTCACGGCGGATGTGACCGATCAACAGGGGATGCTTACTCCTCCTAGGCACCTGATCCCACCTCTGGTGTGTCTAGGGGTCCGGGTTGGCCCAACTCTTGTTTTTGTATTATATTTAGGACTTACGAGATTGATTACTGTTCCTTATCTTTGTCTTTGCAATCATATAGGTATGATGTATTACTCAATTTTGTATATGTTGTTGGATTATGATTACGTTTAACACATTGTTAACTTCGCCAATTTGTATTCACTGCATATCCACTTCTTGTTTGCGGATAACTTGGAATTGTGTACAACTGTATTGACAGTTTTAATATGTTTAGATCAGGGGTATAAGTAGTGAGTATTGGCTGACATATTTCTTGTTATTATACTTTTTAGTCCTCGGAAATAAAGAAGACACTGAAAGCTTTTCTACAAAGTCGATGATATCTGTGTACGTAACATTGGAACGTTCAATGATGAAGGAAATATTTAACACAAAGGGGGAAATGATGGTATGAAATATTAATTCAACTAAATTTGTTGTATTTGCTGATAGAAATTCATAGATGTGTTATACTATCTACATGAAATCTAACGACATATAATGATAAAATACAAATATGATTATAATATAATTACAAAATGTATATTCAAAACACCATGTTCGCTCCCTCTTCAATATCTCTATCTTCAAATTTAGTCCATTATTACATGATCCAATAATTATCATATTCATATTATCACATTATATTCTTTTTGAAAATGTGTTTTCACAGATGACTCCTGGAGTTCTCGGTACTAATTGTATCATAATATGGACAGAAGTGAAAATACGGCTAATATCCCCTTCCCTAAAGGAAATAATACGCACATCAATCCTTTAAGAGAGAGCAATGATTTAATTTGAAATGATTAATTTAATTGTGGATATGTTAAATTGACGATATCTGTAATTATATAGGAAATGCAGAGAAAATCGCCATCCCAGTCTGGTAGGTGGAAAACGAAAAGAGAGAAAAAGAAGAAACAGAGGAAGAAACAGAATACGAAACAAAGAAAAAAAGGAAACAAAGTATCTTTATTCCACTAATTGCATATCTTATTTAAAATCATGACAGTGTATCTTTGGTGGAAGTCGTAAGAACTGGTATATTGAGGATTCAAAAGGGATGGTTGTCGAGATATTTTTTTTATATCGAGTACATGGTCCAGACCCTGGTGACTATTGTTTTTCGTACCGGCCACGGTAGAGCTCATTGGTAGAACTCTAACTTCGCGATCGGGAGGTCGTGAATTCGAGCCCTGCGCTCGGAGCGGCCGCATCAAACCTAATACGTTAAAATAGGTAGTGATTGCTCCTTCGCTAAAAGCTCGGCATTTAGAAGTGAGAATCACGAGTCTTTTGACTATGATATTAAAAACGGAGGCGCCGTGTCGCAGCAGGTGTGGCACGCAAAAGAACCCTACTGATAAAAGCCATGAATCCTAAGCATAGGTCTAAAGGAGTAGGCCCACGAAGGGTGGAAATCTGCCCAAAAAATTGTAAAATTTAAATTGAAATTTCAACAAATTTTATTCTGCAAAACTAATAGCCCATGTATGATAGATTATCAGGGTGATGAAAAATTTTAAG
>CAJDSM010026724.1:0-12366 GCA_903981925.1 Ostrea lurida | reverse complement strand
ACTAAATTAAATGGCCCCGGCCCCATTCCCAAATAGTGGTGTGAGAGCCCAGCATTCATCCATTAAATACTGTAGATTTCTTGTTATCCCCTCGCAACTAGTATAGCATCGCTGCTGTGCGGCAGGCTCTGTGTGTGTGTGTACAGAAGTCATTAATCAGAAGATCATCAAACATTCCATAAATGTTGTTCATTGAGAGAGGATGAACCCCATTGATTTTCAAGGTCAAGGGTCAAAGGTTAAGGACACTATTGTCTCAAAATTTTGTGTTGCGAAGTAATGCTATGTTTGCATTGCCTTGTTAGTAATTAATATTCAAAATTGTGGCATTGTAGAGAAGTTGCAAGCTGGTGTGACGGACAAAAGATTTAGTATATTTCATAAACTTTAAAATGGCATGAGACTTGATATCCCATTCTTTCTTTCAAATAAATCCCACTTCATATTTCATAACTTTACAATAAAATTGACAGAAGCAGAATTTATGTAGGACAGGCAAATACGAGAATAATTTTATTTGGAATTCTTAGCCAAATTCCATTGGACACAGTATAGATATCAATCTATTAAAGTATCCGAGCTTTGTGTGGCCTGTATATGAATCTGCTTGTTCTCTTTTTGAAAGAGATTGCAGACAAGCATGATATTGAAGATCTTACAAACTAAGTAGATTTTAAATTGCACATACATAGTCATACATTGTACATGTATATCTCGAATCTGCAGAAATTGGTCACTTCAAAACTCTCTATATTATTTCTAAAGTTAAAACAGTAAATACCATCTGAATTTACAAGGTCTTTCAAATGCTTTAATACACTGGTTACAAGCTAGTATAAGTACTGAAAGGTAACAATAGATTTTATATGTTAATGTATACAGTTGAACTTCAATATCTCGAACACTGATATCTCGAATACCATGGTTATATTGAACTGATTTGGAGGTCCAAACCACCTATTTTCTTAGTATTTTTACCCTCGATATCTCGAATTCACAGATATCTCGAACTTTTTTCTTGGTCCCATCAAGTTCGAGATATCGAAGTTTGACTGTACATGTATTGCATTTTTATAGCAGTCTTTGTGAAAACTTTTTGAACCCACTAGCCAGTAGGGCTAGTAGATTCACAAAATTCACTAGCCCAGGAAAAAATCTACTATCCCAACTTTGCTCCCGATTTTAATTTTTCAAAAGCGTTCATGGCGTAAGTGTTTATTTTTACTTAAAACGTAGTCATCGTTAACATGACATTGGATCATTCGTCGAAGTATTAAAATAGAGTTACTGACTAAAGCATAATTTAAAGACTTCGATGTCTGTTGATTTATAAAGACCACTTACAAGTCATATTTTCTACTAGCCCATTGGGCCAATTAGTGATGGGCTGATGATCAATTATAATCGAAAATCGATCAGTTTACCCTTTCTGATTCCGATTATCGATTACAAAATTGCGTAATCGAAAGTCTGTAAGAGCCAGAAATAAAAATGGCGGATAGCATTACCCGGATTTTCTCCTTCTTTTAGTTTATACCAAAATGACAAGCTCTATTCAACACCCAGAAGTTATTCTTCCTGTCATTCATTCGTTCCGAAGGAAGCACATATATATATAGAACACCCAGAAATATTCAACAAAGGGTAAAATAAGAGTAAAAAATGTTACCTTTCTTAATTTTTTTAAAAACCGTTATTATTCGATAATTGATCGGTTTGATACTTCTGATTCATAAAGCGATGATAGATTATGATTTCAAACCGATTGCCCAATCACTAGGGACAATGCATACTCGAAATTTACTAGCCGAGCATGAAATCTAGCAGCCTTGGGTGTCGGGCTAGTGAGTTTTCGTGAAGACTGTTACATATTTTCAATGTATTTTGTAAAATGTGAGAATCCTTTAAAAATACATTTAATTATGAGAGCATACAATTTTAAGACTTTTTTTTTTTTTTAATTTTTACAGGGGATAACCCCCCCTAGACTGGCAATTCAAAAAGTTGATCATTTGATTGATTCCTGCTGATGTTGAAACATTTTTTTTCTAAATAGTACAATTTTTACACCCGAGACAATTTAGATTCCCTGACAACCATACACTTAGAATTAAAAGCTATGAAAGAAAAAATTCGAGTCATGTGACAGTTTTGTGCCAAAAGGCCTGGCTAAGGCCATGAATGTGAAATATCAGGGACATTTTTTTGTATAAAGTGTAAGGTATGGTATTACTTTTACTCACCAAAAAATTTCACACAATCCAGATGTCCACTTTGGGTTGCAGCATGTTAGACAAGACATAAACCATCCCCTATGCATTAATTTTAAACAAGTGCCGCTTTCTGAACAAGAACCTAGGACTCCTACCTGTCCCTGTGGCAGCAATGTATCTTGGGGTGTTTGGCTTCATTCATCATTTGCATGTTAACAGCCTTAAAATATGTTGATTCATACACACATTATTAGAGTTGGCGAAAGAGGCTAAAAATTCTGTCGACACAGTGTCCTACAAACATTGCTTAAAAGTAACAAAAACATCAGGACATCACTTAAAATTTGCTGGACCAAATAGAAACCATCAAAATATGTAAATGCAACTTTTAAAATCAACATGTTATCAATCAAATACAATTAGCTCATAAACCTGTTATTTTAACACATTCCGTTTCAATTTGATATTCTACCGCATCCCTGAAGACTCGTGATCAGCAAGTGCAGCTTGTTTTTAAATTACCATAACCTTTAAACAAACCTGTTTGGATTTGGTTCGTTTTTTTGGTTTTTTTGAGTTGACCAAATTCGTGCATCATTGTCAATATGAGAATCATCGTTTTCTTTAGCCATTGTGTCTTTAATCCCACTGTGGATTAAACTTCCTACCCTTTTTGTTCTTTAATTTCGTGTGTTATCAGCTTTCTGGCAGCAACTTTCTTTTTAATGACTTTTGACCATTTTTAAATTGGCCCATCTTGGCAGAGTTAATGTTACAAACCTCGATATCGGATATACATAAACTTCACGTAAGAAACCAAAATTTGGAAATTTTCCAGTATTTTGTTTTGATAAGAAAAAAAAAAATCACATATTATTTTCCATACTTTTCACTGTTACAATAAGATACAACAACTTTTGAAAAGTAATTACATTATTTTATGTTTTTCACCCGATTTACTATTGTATATTTGAAAAACTCTACGGTACCCGACACAGTGTACGGCTTGGTTCTAAAAACTATCGAGTCGGGACATTGATCATTTTCGGAAGATCATCAGTGGGGCCGGCGTCTTTCGTACTCTGCATTATGCTACAGAAAGTGGATATCAATGATAACTGTACTTATAGGAACAAATTATTGGTATTTTCCAACTTTTCCCTAGTGGAAGCTTAGATTTCATTCCTGTTGAGTTTTTATTCAATTGATCATCTTATAAGGGGAACTGCTAAATTTCGACCTTAAGTTTAACTTTGTTGCATCGTTTTATGGCCCCTTACATTTTAAAAATCTTGAAAACGTTTTGGATAATCAATCCTAAAATTTTGTAATGTATATTCAAAAGAAAGGTATTCCTTGTATGCATTTGTTCGGAATTATCAAGGACGGTTAGCTTTATTTGATCTATTGCATGATTACATTTTGTTCAATATAATCATCTGATACTCCAATGATTAATAATTCATACTTGGAGACTCTTCAAGAGAATTGAGCTGTGTCATATGCTACGTCCAGATGCAGCAAAATGAAGAGGAGAGCGCCTACTTGCTCTTTTATTGAAGTCAATTACTCTGAGTTATTCTCAAGACTCCATTAAATCCACAGAAGCTGTCATAGAATCTAGCTGCCACATGCAATATTAGTAGCTCCTGTGCCTCTTGATCAATTCTTCAAGACAAAGGAGAATTTGTGTGTTTCAGTAACACTTGTAAGTTGGCCAGTTTCCCGAAGTGCAGGCATCGTGAGCTGGGGTCGACCCTACCACTGATCTCTTGTGGTGGTTAAACTGTCTGGTTCCGAGACAAGTACTCAATGATATCCACACCGAAACCGCCCTTGACATAGGACAACAATTGGCCCCTGTTCGTCACTAAATCTATATCTTGTCTGTGAGCTGTTCAGGTTTTAAATTTGGTCCGAATACGAAAGATTTCCTTCTGGTAGCTGCCTTGAATAACTTTGACTTGTCACCATTATTTCAAGAGATTCTCTCCTAAGTTTTACCCTACATTACTCACGGGCTTCTCGTCCGTCTGCAAAACCGAGTTACAACTGTATGGAATAGAATATAATAAAACGAAGAAATGAAAGGCCCGATCCCGATTTTAACGGTCAAAACATTTTTTGGATATTTTATTATATAATATATGATTGTGTACATTATTATGTAGATTCGATACAGGTTATTCGCACTTTAGGTCCTAAATGATATAATTTAAGGTTGCCAATAATAAGGGGAAATTAAACGGAAATCAAAAATACGATTCGAAGTAACTGGTTTTCCTTCACTGGTGACATAGAGCAACGATAATCCATGGCGTGTTGACCAGCGCGGCGGTGATTCATCTGGGCTCGTTTAAAGGGCATCATAGACACTTTTTGAGTTTAAACATTTATTTTTCCCATCTTTAAATGTTCGCAAGTACTCCCATGAGTATAGCTAAATAGTCAGCAAAAGTGATATACAACACACAAATTTCTTTGTTTTACAAGGCTCGTGCATGCCATGTTTGAACTTTGTTATTTTTTTGATATGCTAGAGGCCTAGTAAGCGTTTCATTTAAAATAGATTTTTCATATTGCAAGTTCATTACTGAACACAATTTAACAGTTTCTAGTGTTTCTCACATTCACGGGTTGTGGCCAACCATGCAGACAAGTTGAGAAACATACATGTGGGCCCTATTTTTGTAAAGTTTACGGGCCACAATTTTGAATTAACGCCAACGGCCACATTGTATACCAATTGATTTACAATAAAGAATCAGGGGGATATATATACTATTATTTTTTTTTAGTGGACAAACAACTCCACTTACCGCGTCGGACTGTCATGGCCCATTTCTGTGAAAAACAATCTCGATTGTTTGTTTTCATATTCAGGGAAGTAATGGTCTTCTGTTGCTAGTTAACGCATTTCTGCTCTGGGATTTTGAAACCCACTTGATGAATGGCCATTGCTTTTTACTCCCCCTAGTTTAGGTCACATACATGTATATACTGGACGTAAAATAGTGATTGCCCTTCACCAAACGCTTGGCATTTAGATGTTGTCAGAAGGTCTTCGAATATGATTAAAAACGGAGGTCTCATTGTTATGGCAGGTGGTTGGACATAAAGAACCTCACTTCTCTAGTGGCCTTGAGCGCTATGCTAAGGTCTAAATTTAAACTAATGACACTCAATATAATTGGGTTAAAAATTCATCGACAAGAATGCATAAACAACAACACCATACCATTGCTGCTTTGCATATCAAATGAATAATCTTGGTTTGTATAATGTTTCATTGAAAAAGAAAGTTACATATCATCATATGAAAATGTTCTGGGGAACTTACATTTCAGATCACCCATTGGGGCGAGCTGAGTTTCAACCCTATCTCGTAACAGAAGGCGAGAAAATGCCACAGACCAGACTGGGATTCAAATCCGGGGCCTGAATTTTAGTCAGTGCTCTACCAACTGAGCTATCTGGCACTGGAGATTTCGAACCGGCCTTGACTGCTACCTTCTCCTCTCCCACTTCTTAAATTGTCTTCGTCCCCGAAAGACGCACAACCCAGGTTCTTATTTCCAATTGCATTTCCAGGGCGATCATTGGCACAAAAGTAACAGGAAGGAAGAAAATGCAACGGACACAACCAGTTCGATCTCTGGTGGTCAGATAGTCAGTTGGTAGAGTACCTTGACAGAGTTCGGGGGCCAGGTTTGAATCCCGGTCTGGTTTGTTGCATTTTTCTCCCTTCCGGTAAATTTTGGGCGTTGAACCACCCTGGAATTGCAGGTGAAAGTCTGCAGGGCAAAGAACCTGGCTTTGTCCTGCGAAGACATTTAAAAGGATGGGAGGAGTCGCTCACAGATCAGGTCAGCCCGCCGCGGTTTGTCATCCGGTGGCAATGGCTCAGATTGGTAGAACACCTGAATAGATTTAGGGGGTGCCTGGCGTTTTGAATCCCCGTCTGGCTCTTCTTAGCCATTTTCTCCCTTTCTGTTACACCCAACACATACAAGTTGCAAGTGGGCCAATTAGTGATTCACCCACAAATCTCCATTCTATTCCCACTCTCAACACCTAATATTACCCCACCCCCTTCTATTTCAGCAATTTTTTGTAACAAAAACATGTATACTCAAATTAGTCAAATCATTCGCTAAAAACACTTGGTATAGTATCCCCCTAACCAGTGATAGTATAGAAGTCTCACACACGCACATAAAGCCATATTATTATACGTAAATATTTTTACACGTGATTGGAGGAATGCTCATACATTGCTCTACAGGAAATGCATCGACTGGACTAAACTCATTCAAAGTTTTGGTTAGTTTACACGTTATTAGCTCACACCTGAGCTTAAAACTCTCTAGGGCCGCGATCTCTGACCCGCAGCCCACCTCCCAGCTCCATAAATGCTGACTTCCATTCGACACAGGTTTCTTCGATGGATGAAAATATCACTATCAGGGTTATTATGTCAATTCATTTCAAATTTAAATGCCTAGCTGAGTGCGGTCCACACCCACAAAAGTTCGAGTTCCACGCAAGGGTTTTAATTTTTTTTCAAATTGCTTCTACTAAAATTCGCCATTTCTGACGAAATAAGGTAGACTTTGAATTTTTTTATTTTCAAAATATTCGTTTAACTATCCTATACTTTTTCATCCACGTTAAATTTCTCTTAGTGTATCATTCCACTTAAGTGAACTTTTTCCTGATAAATTTGTCAGCTGTTCAGATCTGTTCAGAATAAAACAACTATGTTCCTCATAAAGAAAGAGAACAGGAGCTTGCGCAACGTGGGCTATCTCTGTGTAACAAGCTTTTTCATGCCCCGTAATCATGATTTGGGGGCATATAGTTTTGGCCCTGTATGTCCGTGACTGTCTGAAAAATTTATAAATTGGTTCGTAACTTTTGCTTGGTAATGCTTGTTAAGAGCTTTCATATTTCACTCTGTTTATCTCCTTGTGACAAGCCTTTCACTGTAAGAAAATTTTTGACTCTTGCCTCCCACATTGATACTATTTTCCAAAAAACTATAACAATGGCAATATTAACATGGTAAGTGATAGGGCTTTCATATTTTCATATGCGGTATTTGTTATGCCCTACCTTCCACAGGTAGCCAAGTTTGACCCCTGACCTCCACCTCGACTTTTGACCTACTTTTTTTCAAAACTTTAACATTGGCCATAACCTTTGGAATGGTAAGTGATAGCTTTCATAGTTACACATTTGTATTCCTCTATGACAAGCCCTGTCTCACTGGCAGTGCTCTCCGGGGACATCAGTGGGTTTCACAACCAATTTGTTCTGTAAAATCACTATTGTGATTTATTTTTTTACCCCAAATTCAATAGGGTTCTTCCTCTCTGAAGACAGAGTTTATTCGTAACGTGCGTACAAAAAATGATGTCTGTCAGGGTGTGTACAAGCATTTCTATGAAGTCGTAGTAACTTTGCCCTCAACATGATAGGGTTCACACAGTTACAATGTAAAGTATCACCTGATCACAAAAAAATGTGACTGTAGAGTGTCCTACCAACTCAATGCTTCAACACAATGGCCCAATTATCATATTCCCACTTGTAGCTGCCAATATGTAGCCCTCTCCGATTTCTTTTTTTATTCTGACGTTCCAAAAAAGGGGAGAAGGGCTACATTATTGCAGCTACCACACTTGCATGGGCAAATAATTATATGCAAAGTGAGAGGTCGCACTATAATTTAAAGAGCTTTGGGGCGGAAACACCAATTATACATTAATTGTTTACTGTATGTGAGAGGAGAGAGCGAAGAGAAGAGAGAGAGAGAGGAGAGAGAGAGAGAGAGAGAGATCTGTTCTTGATATTGAGGTGTGATCGAACTGCTGAGAACATACATAAGGCACCAACCTGCATACATTCTTCATTAAGAAATGCACTTTTTGAAAACTATAGTGCACTTTTCTCTATTTACGAGTTTGAGAATCAGCAATATGTAAACTTGATTGAAATCTGAGAACCACAAATTGATGGTATTATGTCAGAAATATTAAACTAAATATATATATTAAAATTATGAACATTTTTGAAAATATTTACTAGTATACTAATTTTTTTTAATGATAATTTGGAATATTTGTCAACCCATTTATGAGTGATGATTCTTAATCGCTCAGTGATTAGTTTTATCTTATAAATATCTAGCGGGTTGCTAAAGGAGTTGCTGATAAAAGATAACCTTTGCAGATTGGCCAGATGGCCAGTTTCAAGTTCTTGATGAGAAACAAAAGAGAGCCCACAAACAGTTTACGTGTCAACCAGAGGAAAATGTGGAAAAGTAAAATTTGATTAAATGTAGTTTGATAACACCTGCTCAGACTCGCTGCTTACAGCCACGAAAACCGAAATAGTGATTATTTCTCAGAATTCATCTGTTCTGCAGTGATTTAGTGAAAATCTTGTGATCTAATTTCTTTAATGTTAATAATACATATGAAGTATCGGCAATATGAATTGGTTTAACAGTTTGAAGAAGACATCTGTTTGTACGAAGGAGCATTGAGAAAGCTTGCAGAAGAAAAGCATGCTCTATGATTAGGAGAAAAGAAAGGTATAATTACTCGTATTTTGATCGCATACAAAGGAAAGCAACCATCAGGCTATGTACTGTTTATACAAAAGCAAACATCGCAACAGACAAGAAAAAGTTGAAGGTTAACATGATAAGTGTACTATATGTGTGGAGGAATTAATTTTTCCAGTTAGTCAATGTCATTTGCATTTGGATTGTATAAAGTCCCCTCGCAAACAAGTTGGCGGAGGGGATAAAGCATCACTGTTGCATGCAGCGTATGTGTGTGTGTGTCCGGAACCTTGTGAATTTTAGATAGAAGCAAGGCAATTCATCAGAGGATTATTAAAACTTCCAAAATTTGGCCCATGGGAGAGAAGATGAACCCTTTTTATTCAAGGTCAAGTCACATAGAGTATTGGCCCATTAACAAATTCTTGTGAACAAGCTTAAAGAACATCAGCATTCAGAAGCAATCATCAAACCCTTCCACAATGTTGCTCATAGGAGAGAGACTGAACCCCATTGATTTTCAAGGTCAAGGTCGAGGTCACTTTGACTATTGCTTAACTATTGTGAACAAGATAGAAGACACAGCATTCTCATAGGATCATCAAATCCTTCCACAAATGTTGCCCATTGGAGAGAGGATGAACCCTATTAATTTTCCCAAGCATTGTTTATAACTCTTGTGTTGTGAGGAGATGACTAAGCTTCGCCATTGCCCCTTGCATAATTTTAACATTATTACTGGAATATTTCAATTAAGTTCCACAATTCACAACTACAAAAGATAAACCATGAATTCTCATTCAAAAATACGATTATTTTGGGCATTCATAATAGATAATAAAATTTTTAGAAAGTTTATGATCAGCAAGTAAACTTGAGATTTTTCATCTTAACGATTCTTTTACAATACCATTGAGAATTATTGCAACAATTTATTGAGTAGTCTACCTACAGTACATTTATTTTACCGTATGTTGCAAAGAACATGGTGCATTAATGATATAATTAGGGATGCTATCAGGGTGATTTTCGTATTTGAGCATCACTTTACATCATTAAGAATATCAACAAATCTTTTGTCTTATTCAATTGATTTTAAGATAGATTTCATGCAGAATCATACCATAAAAATTAAAAAACAAAGTGTTCTCGAATATAGTCCAGACCACAATAAGATTAGCTGCTCAACTCCTTGCTCTGTTGGAAAGTAAATTATCTAGTGTTTGAATACATCCACCAGCAAATGCTTCAGCCATTGAACGAATATTATAGATGCTGAGGAATCTCAAGTCTAACCTAATTTCTGAAGCCCAAAAAACTTCTCACGATATCCCGGTATCTGAAAAACGTATCCGCGATACGATATTTTTAGAAACGAATCGAATATATCAGAATAAACGGTTATTGACAGCCCAGCTATAATCTACTGTTATGACTATCGAAACCATCATGGGAATATACATCATATCCAGTCCATTCAATGAATTAAATAAGTTCTAATGCATTCCATATGGACAACATTGTGAGAAAGATTTTTGAAAGTTTCTTTTGAGACAACTTATTACAATAAATGTTGTTTTCTCTATTTTAAGAGATTTTAACAGGATATTGTTTTAAAAATCTGCTAAAAAATTAGTGTGACTGTTGGGTTACTATCGACTTAAATGCTTGGAAGAAAAACAACAATGTGTCGAATGCACATCACAAATTTGATTGCAAGAAAATAAAGATGATCATTTAAAATTAATTTGTTTTGACAAGTAAAGAGAGATCCCAAATTCTTGAACACTACTAGCAACATTTGATGTTATGAGGCCCAAGTACAAGTCCTTTCCCTCTGGAAACGGCTTGGACCCCAGAGCTGAGACAGACATTGGGAAGATACTGAACAGGAGGAGGAAGATGTGCAACAGAAAAAAGCTGGCTGATTAGTGGTAAGTTATTGGATTATTTAAACAGGACTACAAGAGATGAAAACCACATTGTCATGAGAGAAATAATCGTCACCAAAAATTGGTTGAGAACCTGTTTATTTCTCACAGTCTATATATATATACGTCAGCGCCTCACCCTACAGCGGCATTTGATTTAACCGGCATTCGTCTAACGGCAAAATTTTGTTGGTAACCAAATCTACACACTACTTAATCTGTAAAACAGCATGTTCGTACATCTCAGCCACCCGCAGTGGGTAGCTGCCATTAGGCACTTAAGGCACTTGCCTCCAACTTTTCATAAACAAAAAATCTAAAATATTAAAATCATCTTTTCGGTATTAAAAAGTATTTAACCCCGGCGGCTACTTAAAATGCTGTTGTTGTAGAAGTTTCAACAATCACCGTTAAGAGCAACATCTTGGACACTTCTATGGTCGTTATACATATGAATTTGCCAAAGTTGCTACCACCTTCCGGCCTAATGCTGTCTTAAATATGTTTATCGCATTTGTTAAAACGTCTATCTACCATAACACATGATCTGACAGAATTGTTCCTAATTAACCTGATCAAGACATGGGCCTCACGCGGTGTGAACCGTCACAGAGATCTTACTCCTCCTAGAACACCTGATCCACACCTGGTGTCCAGGGGCCGTGATTTGCCAACTTTTTGTTTTTGTATTTATTTGGACCTACGAATGATCACTGTCTATCACTCTCTCATACCCTTAATCTTTTCATAAACGCCGGTCTTTCCTATATCTTGATAACACTGGTTGTCAACTTTTTTGGCAGTTAAATATATCAATGGGTGCAATTCAACTAAAATTGCTAATATAATGGGTAGAACAATCACTGCTCTACATCAATGCAGTGGTCAGTTTATCCGCTGGTATCTCTCTAATAAATTGTAAAATCATAAAAATAATATGAACATTTCCTCCACGATATAACTGCAACCACCACAGAGTGTGTGCAACTTATTTTGCTTGGCACCAACTATACCTAAACAAGTCCAATTTTTAGTATACCACACATACCTAACTGGCGCAATCAGAATTACAAAGGAAATATAATGAATGGATCATGCGCGCTTCCATTACAATATTAATACACGTAAGTGAATGGGGTGAAAATCTCACGGGACGTCTGTACCCAAAAGTGTAGGTTGAGGGCCCCCGGGTTATAAACCCACTTTAAACTATATGTAACTCTCTCCACTAAATTCATCTCTCTGACTCAAAACTTTGATCATTCAAAACATTAAGAAATATTACGACTCCAAAACAAACCTAACTCTTCGCAAACAACTCCCACCTCCCACGTGACGACACTCCGGGAAAACAGATCAAGCCCCGCACCTGCATCCTTTATCTTGTATCTTTCTCTCTTTCAAGCCACTATGACCAATATCCATCTCGCACACTCCGTTGTTGATATATAAGTCGAAACATTTCTGATAATATGCATCAAATCAAAATGCCCAAATAACCCCCTCCACACACTCCCAATAACACACATTACACGTGTGTGTGGGGGGGGGGGGGGGGAGGGGTAATCGGCTTTCCCCAGAATGAGGTACAGGTTGCATTTTTTTATCTGAAAAAAAAAGATAAGTTGCCTTGAATTTCATTAGGAGTTAT
>CAJDSM010026722.1:0-24139 GCA_903981925.1 Ostrea lurida | reverse complement strand
CTAAGGCCAATGACAATCTTGTTTGAGAGAAAGATTAGCTTTCTAACTGAAAACTGCCATGTAAAATCCTGATTCTTGTCAGTTTTGATCAAATTACATGTACAATATATTGTCACCCATAAACAGCAGATAAATGACTTTTTGCAGTTTTCCATTCTTTCATTTTTCAAAAGCAATTTGAGACATTTCTACCACCATGGATGAATTTCGGAGGTAAGAGTAAATTAGATTATACTGCACCTACGTACACATAATGGCAAGATCGTTTCCGATGCCATCAATTTTCTCTTTTCGCTCTCATATATATCAGTAGCTGGTCATTCATATGCAAGACCCTGTTAATTACATATTGTGAATAATTGATGCAGAAATTTCGTCAAAGTCATGATGTCAATATCTTCGTGATTTCATAACACTGTCTAACACTTTTTCTGTGCAATACATGTAAGTTTATTGTATAGTGCACGCGCAGATCGGTACATTAGCAATTCATAGATACAAAATAATTCATTAAGTAGTATTATGTGTACATTTCAAATATTTTTTATTTTTTACAAATGTTTCAAATTACTTGTAATTTTTTCATTGTAAGTAAAGTGATTATTTATGAAATGCATGCAACTGTTTTGCATTGTGAAATAAGATACAATGGTTTTTTGGTGGCCTTTGTAGCAAGCTGGTATGATGTAAGGGAGCCCCAAGCCCAACGTCTTGGCACTCGGCATTAGATACTTGCCCTCCAACAGCTAGTCAACTTCAGTAAGCACGGTAGGTGATGCATACTCTCTCACCTTTCAGATTTCATCATTTGGGTAGCAAATAATGGTCATGCCCAAATTTCTGGCCTTACAAGTTAAATAAGAAAGAAAAGTAGATAAAAATCAATGTTTCATAGGACTATAAATATGGTTTGGTTTTGAAGATATTGCAAAAGGATTGTGTGGCAAGTTTTAAAACCTTGGAACTGCCCTTTTCTATGAGAATTGGTGTATTATCCCCCCCCCCCCCCCGCCCCCAAACAAAAGTTGGAAGTGGGAGGGGGTAATTTAGGAGCACTCTGTCCGTATAGCTGTGTAGATTTTATGTCCTGGCCCTAACGTTCTTTGTTTTGATGCAGGCATACCATATTTGGTAAATGGCTGTAATCAACCATAAGACACATTGCTCTCCTAATGACCTTTACCCTTTTGACCTCAAGGTCAAATTGAGGATTTTTAATAATAGATTTATGTCCAGGCCATAAACTTCTTTGTTTCTTTGACATAGGCGTTCTATACTATTTGGCACATGCAGTATATCACCATGAAGACAATGTGTTGTGTATGTCATGACCTGTGACCCAAATCAAAATTATAGGTCTTTGAACATCAGAATTGTGTTTGGGGCCATAAAAATTCTTTGACATAGGCATACCAATTTAGACATGGGTGTATAACAAGAGAAGACGTGTTTGCATACACTCGTGACCTCTATACCCGATTCTGCCCTTGGCATGATTCTTTCACTATACATTTTAATGTGTTAAGGGCATCAGTGACTCATAGTCGTCTTATAAAATATGTTGGCAATGGTGGGCTGTAAATCCATTGTGAGTTTTACTCAACAATGTATTTCCCTAGGTTTGGATATTGAGTTAATCTAGATATTGTATGTTTTATACTTATGATAATTAAAAGTATTATGTGTGATAGATAATTTTCTTTTTAATTATGGTGCTTTCTTAACATAATTCCTTATATATTCTTCATGCTTTAATATATTTGACTTATATTTCCTAATGGAAAAATTTATGTGCTATCTGCATCCCTTAGACATGATATATCCTTCTGACAAAGGTATGCATTTTTGACAGGGGTGTCACACAGTCAAATACTAACTATATCCCTCTGCAAGGGCAACATCCCTAGGCGAGTCACTGCTGATTCCACTATCATAAATGTTATCAATATGTGATGTATCCTATAAATGATAAAAGCGTAGCCTTGGCGCATATGTTGTATGAGTTGAAATTTGAATTTCAAGAATCTGGAATCGATTAAAGTTATTTTTGTACAATGGTCGGTGTAGCTGAAATTCACTCGTACAATAACTTAATTGTACATGGTGGTTGGGTTCTATATATTCTCCATTGTACAACATTGGTACAATGCTCTGATGAGAGTGACTTCATTGGTAAGAGGAGACTTACATCGTGGCTTTGTCCTTCTTACGATTTGAAGATTTCAGGATCTTGCACTGCTTATCAGAGGAAACTGGCGATTATCGAAGGGTTAGAGATTCCGAGAAACAACATTGAATGGTCCATCACATTTCAGACCAATCAATAGACCGGAGATCCCACACGGGGTGGTATACCAAACATCACAGACTCCGACAAAACCTCAAACCCTACTGAAGATCGTAGACGAATCCTCACCTGTCAGCCATGAAAGTTACAGGATACAAACCGGAAGTCAACCAAAATCCACCGCGGAGTTACACCAAGTCATAACAGGAAGGTTACAATACCCGTACCAGTCTTTTGCGTACGTCAGATTTCTTAGCAGCGGTACAGTGGGGATTCGAGAGTTCTCTCCTTAACACAGAGACAGCAGCCCCCATTGTGTTTACTTCAGGGTGTCGCGGTACTTTATCAATCACAGGCATGGAGGAGCGATTGTGGAGAAGTGGAGGCGGTGACACAGTTATCTCCCCATAATCCACTACCAGAAGCAGTCGGGATTTACACTGTTAGCTGGGATCCGATGCTGAATGACACGGTCAAAACGGCCTCAGGTGATATCGGAGAGGGGCCGTCCAATGATGACATGTCCATCGTATACGGGAGAGAAGCACAGTCCAAAAATATTGGACACACGGTAGAGCGTGCATTCTCAGGCTTCTTTTTTTTTTTATTTGTAAACGGTGTCAGATACGTCAAACTCGTTTAATCTCGAAGTTTCGATGGGATCTGAGAAAATAATTCAAGCATATCTGTAGGATTTCGAGAATAATTGATTGAAAAACATACATAAAGATTCTTATAACTTCGACATAATCCAGGGTATTCGAGAATTATCGAAGTTCAAAAGCTGTACAATGGTATTGCTATATCATCGTATTTGGTAGTGCACTACATAGGACATCACCGAAGTACTTTCAATGATTATTCACATTTTGCATGCTCCATTCAATCCCTATAAACAGAAATATTGGCTTGTGTGTAAAAGACAATATGAAGTAAATGAGACACCAAATACGAGAAACAGAGATACTGAGATGGTCTGGTGTACTCATGCGTCCTTTGGTATCCCTCTTAGTGAAATCTTTCCTCAGATTATCTAACAACATGATCACCTGAGTATCACATTATAACAAACTTTGAACTAGATATTATATCTTCATGATCTTCTGAGACACAAGAATTGAAATGTCAGTATGTTGTCATTTTTGGTTTTTTGTTTAGCCAAGATGTTTAGCAAATTGCAACAAAGGAAATACATGACAACATGTATCTTATCATTAGTATTGGTCATAAAGCCCATCCAACATCACTCTTAGACTGATTGGTGATAACTGTCATGCATAAATTAATTGAACTCTGTGGGCTTTCACATTGGAGAAAATATCTATATTTCTAATACAGCTGAATTCCTTTGCTTTTTTCCCCCACAAAGCTGCCACTTCTATTTCCTATGATGGGAATCCATGTATTCAGCTAGGCGATAGAATTATTGTGGACACTGCTGCAATTCACCATTTGACACAGAATGTATATTCTCAGTGGATAGGTGTAGAGTGCACCTACTTCAACAACATTCAAACAACACTGAAAACTCAAATATTCAAGTGTGGAGTTCATACCCTTATGTAATTTCAAGAATGAAATTTATTTTTAAAATTTGAATTCTACTTTCATATCTGTCAGAATTCTCTGTCGTTTAAACGTTCTATATTTATCAAGATTCATGCATGTGTAGCGGTTGTCTGGGTTGATGATCTCCCGTGGCCAGATAGCTCAGTTGGTAGAGCACCTGACTAAAGAATTCAGGAGGCCCGGGTTAGAATCCCAGTCTGGTTTGTTACATTCTCTCCCTTACTGTTATACATATGGTGACGTTAATCACCCCTAGAATTGCAGGTGAAAGTCTTGTCAGGGGCAAAAAGAATCTGGGTTGTATGTCTTCGAGGACAAAGACAATTTAAGGAGGGAGGAGTGCAGCGGTTGGCCGGATTTGATCTCTGGTGGCCAAACATGTAGAATATAAGGAGAGAGGACAAAACCTGAGGCAGGACTGGGAATCGAACCTGGAACCCCTGCATTACTAGTCAGGTGCTCTAACCACTGAGCCACCCAGATTGACATCCACTGTCCGTATGGCCCTAACTACTACATTCCTCCCTCCTTTAATTTGTCTTTCAAGACTTTTATTGCAATACTGAAAATATAAAGTAATTTTCATTCTGTTCACCTTTTATTGGAGGTCAAAAATCAAGGTCACAAGGTCAACAAGTTTGGTACCAATCAGAGACTTTGACACCAATGGAAAGGTTTTGCCGCAAGATGTCTTGTCAAAGCATATCTATTGCTTTATCAAATGTCACTTGAAAAGTCTTAAACATAATTTAAAGTGACCGTAAATAAAATTAATTCCATGTAATCATGGAAATTGGTAATCAAAGAAAAGATTGTGTGTAACACATGCACCTCAAAACAAATTCACCATGCCCTCACATCAAAAAGAAAAGTCTTTTTTTTATAAACGACAAAATATAATTTATTACATATCACAACAGATTGTACAATGCACATAGAGGAAAGTCAACAGCTGCACTTTGTGAACAGAATTACCCCAAAAATAAATAAACACACCTTGGTATAATCAAGCATAACGAAAATCAGTTCACAGTAATATCAATATCATTTAGGCTTAAATTAAAATTTTGCCTGGTTTCTCTTTTACAAATGAAATTATTCAGCAAAATGCCTCAACTTGAAATTTTTACTCCTATTTTTATTTATCAAAAACCTCTTTTTTAAAACCATACTCTTTCCAGGAAAGTGGTTCAAGTGAACATCATTATTTGTGCGCTAACCCGAATGAGTATTTCCTCCTCATCCACCCAGAGTCAAAATGCTGGTTCGTAAAAGGGAAATCAACAATACTCTAATCTAGACCTTATAGATAAAACTACCGTAAATAAATCACATTAGTAAATGATTAATGCTATTATTGCTTAGTATACATGTACACTGTACCGGTATATATATATATAAATATCTTCAAAACAAGTAAACGAGTATTAAAACAAACTAGAAGTGTAATTTGCCATTGATGACGCCAAAGACATTGTTTTCTTTCTCAAATTTAAAAGATCCCTTACTGAAATATTTCATATTGCTATATCACATTTTCAGCTAATATCATATATTCCACCCAGTGTTCATTTGCCTTAATATACTACAAAAAAAATATGCAATATTTTCTCTGATTATTGAGTTTTTAAATAAGTGCTTTATACATACACACGTAATAACACATTGCAAGGTTTTAATCGACACCATATATATTAGTTAGCAGTATACTTATCTTTGGCTAGCTTACTATGTGTGTGTGCCACATTACACGAGGCCTAAGGACCACAGTGCTCATCTGAGTTATTTCTCAATATGTACCTTACACATCATTAATTTCAAATATGTTTTCAAAAGTGGATTCAAAATAAAAACAAAGCAAATTTGTTACGCGTATTGCTTTCACTTTCGACAGTCACATTGTGGTCCTTAAAAGAAATACATTTATATGAGCCAATTAGAAGCCATGACNATTTTCAAAAGTGGATTCAAATAAAAACAATGCAAATTTGTTACGCATATTGCTTTCACTTTCGACGGTCACATTGTGGTCCTTAAAAGAAACACATTTATATGAGCCAATTAGAAGCCATGACAGTCATGTGTGCTCCTGAACAAATATAACACATCACCAAAAAATATGTTCGAGACTGATAGCTAGATAAGAATCATGTTTGATAAATTTACATTACAAAGATCAATGAACAGATTTGCTGAAGTCTCTATTGTTTTCAAAAATATTTGCTGACTGTTCCTAATGGTAGTTTTGATATTCTGACAAACTAAGAAGATAAGAAAGAAAGCAGAAATATAGAATAGAAATCAACGACTTGTGCAAGTCCAACAGACGAAGGACAGACTTGGATCAGAAGCCCATGTGAGCCTGTGGATTAGGTGAGCTAAAAGCAACACTTAGCAACTCCATTCTGTTTCCACCCATCTTGTGGATTTGTTTGCTTGTTAGTTGTTGGTTTTTGTTTGGTTTGTTGGTTGATAACCCCCCCCCCTTTCCTTTTTTGGGGAGGGGGGGGGGCAATATTTTGTGTGAATGTATGTATGTGTGTGTGTGTGTGTAGGGGGGGGGGTCTTTTCTTTTATACTTGTTTTTTCATTTTCTAACAATCAAATTCAAATTAATCAAATTTACAAAAATATTTTTCCATGTTATTTTTAAGAATGATCCATTGTATTATATGCTGATGACACATCTGTAAAGGTGTTATGTATAGATCTCACACTGATAACGGTCAAATACCTTTATACTACTAGAAAATTATAAGCAATCTTCTGTATCTAACATGATATATTTTCATTTCTAAGAGGCAAAACATACAGTTAATCTGATGCTTCACAATCTAAATTATTTTATTTATCATTACATGTATTATTATATATATAATTATTATTATTAATTTTTATTTATTAATTTGTTTGTAAATATACATATGAAGTAATGGAAGAAATGTGTAACTTTACAGGAAAGAAAAGTACAAAGTTCTACTATCTAAATCAAAAATTAACAAACTGACAAGTTATAATGAAAGATAAAATACATAAGTGTAGCTACTGGTATAGAAAATTTTAAAAAGTTTGAAAAAGCAGTAACTGTTAATGTCTTCTCAATCTTTACAATGTTAACAAACAATGACTGTTAGTTCACTTTTAATTAAGGTTTAATTAAAATGCAACTGGATCTTGGATATAAATATCGAACAGGAGAAAATATACACATGTAATCTGTCAATATCTATGTGCACTTTGATAATATCTTACCATTCCAAAGAGTTGTTAGTAAGTTTCAACAGAAAAACAAATTGTTAATATCCTCATTTTGAAAATAAAAATGAAGTATATTTCATTCAATAAATTTTTGGTTTTTTTTTAATAGAGCTTTTCCCATTGCGTTTATAATTAAGGTCCATGATTTTGAAAATTTGTTTACATTGACTGATACAGTGTTCCATTCATACACATAGTTTGAAGAATTTAGTGTTGAGTTTCCATTGGTATCCATGCACAGATTTCATTAGTTAATATTGTTCTGGTGTTACCTTAGTAAAACCTTATAGGTTCCTTCATCTGTCAATAACAAAAGGGTTATACACAATAGAAATCAGCAAAACAATGGGCCATGCCTTTCATCTGACATGCAAAACAACATTACACACATTGATATTACATGATGTACAAGAGGATTTAATATTAAGATCAGTCACAAAAATATTCATGTCAAATGGCAATCAAAAGAATCCTATTAAAGGTGTTTTCAGCTCAACATGACAACTGCACTAGATTGCCTATCAAATTGTTTCCGTAATTGACAGCAAACAAAGTGTATTGAAAATCTATAGGGATCTAAATTAAAAATTACAAAGTTGTTGTTCGCAGATTTCCGTCTTAATGAAAGCCAATTTACAGAATTTCAAATATATCGACCTTCTGGCATTTACAAATTAAGAGCACTAAAAGGTGATAAAACCGTATATCCCCAAACTTAGGAGCCTCCTATCTTGTGTTTTGTATGGGATTACACAAACTTTGCCTGTGATCTCTTGAGAGTTTGTAAGATGGGGAGATATACTTACTTTAGCTTTGATTTCCTTGGCACACTGATCATTAGAACATTTCTCTGCTAACTCAGCTGCTGTAAGTCCTTGGTTGTCAGTGATATCTGCACTACACTGGTTCTCGAGCAGAATTCTCACAACCTGCAAAGTTCAGAACAAAAATTCAGTGATTAACTCCATTTATACTAATGCTTTATCTGTACTTTGTGAAGGATGTCACACCTTTCCGGCCACTTGCGGAATAAACTGTCCTCAATCGGCTAATCAATTCTATTTCAAGATGTGAATTTCTTTTCACTGAATGTATTGTCATACCAATGTCAACTTGAATATTACCTGAAAATTAAACATATGAAATTTACCTGTAAAGTGAAAGTCCGAAACAAATAAATTTCTGAGAAATTTTAATCCATTTCACTATTTTAAATGTGAATTGTGAATAAAGCCTGAACAGATACCAAACATCTATAGATACCAGAGAGAAAACTAATTCAATTAATGAAATCCACGAAATTACAGGGAGTCAGATGATGCAGCCCTCTCAAGCTAAATAATTCAATAAGAAATCCACCACTGCTCCCTTTTCTACCACTACTGTGATCATTTGAGTGGTAACAGATGTCAGGAGGTATTTTGGAGACTATCAATAATTACATCGTCAGTGACGTTGACAGATAACTGAAATTCTAATAATTAGCAAACATCCCTTGGTTATCTGATTACCAAGAGTGGCCGCAATTATACTGCAATTAAAATCTATGGCAACAGGTAGACCATGCTCCAGGTAAGTAGAGCTATAAATACGCATTGGACCACAGTAACATTTTATTGATTTTTAACATCATGATGCAAAACCTGAATCAGAAATTCTTATTCATTTATTTCAAAGAAAAAATTGAGCTTGGAAATTTTCCCCAATGCAAGAAACCCCCCAACCCAACTAAAAATAACCCCAAAACCAAAATAACAATATGTGTTTGTGAAACACTGATGCCCCTGGATTCCACATGTCAGTGGAAGGGGCTTGCCAAAAGGACTACGCATGTGAAATTTGAAAAGTCTATCACTTGCCATTCAAAATTTATATCCAATGTTAAAGTTTTTGAAAAGTAGATCAACCTTCACGGTCAAGGTCAGGAGATCAATAATGTTGGTACCAGTAGAAAGGGCTTGTCATAAGGAACACACATGTGTAATATGAAAGTCCCATCACTTGCCATTTCAAAGTTATGGCCAATGTTAAAGTTTTTGAAAAGTAGGTCAAACTTCAAGGTCAGGAGGTCAAAAATTTGGTACCAGTAGAAAGGGCTTGTCATAAGGAACACACATGTGTAATATGAAAGTCCTATCACTTGCCATTCAAAAGTTATGGCCAATGTTAAAGTTTTTGCGGACAAACAGACAAACGGACAACCAAACTATATGCCCCTTTTATTGGTAAAAAGATCAAATAGGGAGCATATCTTAAGAATTTTGAATACAAAGAGATATTCCAGGGTTCTCATTAGGGGCCGACAACCAATGACACCCCCCCCCCTCCCAATTTTGCACAAAACTGCCATCTACAGGCTATAGCAATGACAAAGTTGTGCTATTTAAGGACTTCTTTTAATGAAACAAAGATGTCTCGTTCTGAGAAATGCAATCATTTTCAAATGAATTAACACGTCATGGACATTTCATAATTCTACAATCCTGAATCCACATTGAAAAGTGTTTAAAATGAAAGTACATCCACATTTGTATAAGCCATGAAGAAAAAAAATAACAGGCTCTTTTGCAAAGAGATGAAGGCTTAGTAATGTCAAACTACAATAATTACTATCTAGCAAAAGGATGGTATGAATTCATTAGGATAATCTGCCCAAACTCTTTCTTTTTCATTTTTATTTCCTGAACTAGAGAGACAAGTTGTCATTAGTGAGGTTGTGAAATAATGTACCACCATACCTTGTAACTGATACAAAATTTAAAATAGCACAATTTGCCAATATTTTTTTTTTACCAACAATGCTATCTATATTTCAATGTCTAAAAGCTAGGATATGCCTCCTAATGCCCTTTATATTTAAGACTTTTTGAGGGGGGGGGGGATGATGCCCCCCCCCCCCCCTTTAGCAGACTCGCACAAAGAAAAAGTATCACCCTCTAATCATTTCAACTTCACCTCATACTCCTACAGATATTGAGAATCCTGTTTCACATTTATATATTACCTTATATGGCTTTAAAAATTTCACATCCTCAGTCAACATCCGTTAAGCTTCCAATGTTTCCAAAGCATAACTGAACACAATGCAGCGGTGCATGCACATTACATGATTTTGTAAGAGATTTCAGATATCTCTGTGCAGGTATCAATACACTGTTAACAAGGGCGTGTACCTTGCTGCCCACTCAAAGATGAAACCATATATGAAATAGGAATCTACCTGGTAAAATATAACATGTAACAAGATACAAAATAATCTACCTTTTTTCAGGATCACTTGAAAACCAATACTGACTGAAAGAATATTGCCTACAGTGAATTCACTCCTGTAGCTTTTTAACAACCAATGAAGAAGGTGTTGTCTCATCCTCAGTCAGGGAGCAGGTGCACTACGACTACAGCTGTTATCTAGCACGACTAAGACCGAGCCACCAATGGATTTGAAAACTATGATAACCTGTCATTTGGGGACATCGGTATCTAGCACCCTCCACAAAAGGCAATAATAGTCATGCAGCCCTGAAGGTGTGGGGTGATAAATAGGAATATATATTCCAACAGATATATTTACCTAACACATTTGCATCAGGTTCTCTTGTTCCTTATAATAAGTTCATTTTGTGGCTTGTTATCTTGAAGAAGATATGTCAGAATGTCAGAGATAATTTTTGACATGAGTTTAAGTATTGATTGCATTTTTTTTAAAGTCAACTTAATTAGTGTGTAGGTTTATGAATAAATGGCAGGTGTAAATGGGGGTGGAACAGCAGAAGATCCATTGGATCTGTCTTCCTCCCCTTTGTGCCTTCTCTCTCTCTCCTCTCTCTCCTCATCCCATCTCTTCTTTTTTCCCACTCCCTCTATCTCCTTTCTGTTTCCGCAACACATAACACCCTCCCAACCCTGTCAGGCCTCCTCATATAACAGAAAACCAGTGTTCCAAGGGAAAATGTGACAATGGCAACACACCATTGCACCTTAAATATATCACAAAGGACCATACAATCATTTCTGGCAACAAATTCTACAATGTTTGACTAAAAACAAAAAATCAACAACACAAAGAAAAAAAAACTTTAACTGCACACTTACTGGAAGAAAGTTTTGGGGGAAAAACTCCCTTACAATACATTTAATGGAAAATATAGGGTAAATTTTGGATTGGGACTTGCGGACAAATGTCAGCCCCCAAAAACCGTTAAAAACCATGCACTTCCGCAGAAATACATTACAAACTAAACCCAAACATAAACTCCTGTGAGGCAGTAACTGGGACACACAGGCTAAAATTTAAAACCAAACCAAATCTTGTGACTAATTGGTAAAATAGCCTTTTCATTTTAATTAATCTATTTCAATGTCTCTAGTCAATCTTATTGATGAGGTCAAGGCAACCAATTTTAAATCATTAAGAATTGTTATATAGTACCTTTGAGGTGTTCCTACTTCCGCAGCAGGTTATGGAGGGACTGCCCCGAGGTTATCTAGGGTGATTTTAGCCCCTCCCTCGTGTCAACAACCATTCTAACAACCTCAGTGATGACCCATGCTCGCTGCATAATGTGAGAGGGGAAGCTCCATCAAAGTCCTCGTTCATTGACCATTGCATCTCTGTTCCGTAACCTGTCAAAATAAATATTGCAGTACATTTAGAGTGAACTAATTATGTCTGTGGAACATTATAAAATTGGAAGTCATTACTGTACATGGGGGGTGTAGTGTTACACATAGAATTATAGGTGTCAGCCCATTGTTCTTCATACAAAGTTTGGTTGATAGAGAGGAGTTAATTTAAAAAAAAATATCTTCAGTTAAAAAAAATAATCAATCAAGGTTAATCTTTTAATGATTATCTATGTATCCATCGCATCATCCACCCCAGGGCTCTCTATTCTCGTATATATGGGGTGTTGTACGGCCCAATGCAAAAAAGGTACCTTTTTTTTTCTCTCACATGTAAAAGTGGAAATTCCCAGTTTCCCTTATCAAATTTTTTTTGAGCATTTAATGATCTTTGGAAATTTAAAATAACTTAATGTGTTCGTATTGTATCCAAAACTATAAATGATTTGAACAAAACAATAGGAAAGCAAAATTTGATGAAGTTTTTGTGAAGTTGTTTTTCCCAAATATAACTACATGTATAAATTAACCAAATTAAACGCACGACCCATTCCCAAAAAGTGGTGTGAGAGTTCCAGCATCCATCCATGTAAATACTGTTACTTGTAAGATTCCTTGTATCCCCTCGCAACTAGTTGAACAAGAACCTTTGGGAGCAAGATAAAATCAAGGGCCATTCAAATCAGAGGATCATCAACATTCCACAAATGTTGTTCATAGAAGGAGGATGAACCCCATTGATTTTCAAGGTCAAGGTCCAAAGTTAAGGCCACTTATTGACTTAATTGTCTCAAAATTTTGTGTGCGAAGTAATGCTATGTTATTGCATTGCCTCTTGTTAGTAAGTTAATATTCACAATTGCGAACATGTAGAGAAGTGCAAGCTGGTGTATGAACAAAGGATTTTAGTATATTTTTCACAAACTTTAAATGGCATGACACTGATATCCCCTTCTTTCTTCAAATAAATCTACTTCATATTTCATTAACTTTACAATAAAAAATGACAGAAGCAGAATTTAGGTGAGGACAGGGTAATAAGCTTAAATTAAAAAAAATGTTTGTTTGCCCTTTTCCGACCCGGATTTTCGACGTAGGGTCGGCTTAGGTAGGTAAATATTTTAGTGTTTTCTAAGCCAAAAAATAAACTTCAGTAGGCCCTTATTTTTCTTGGGTAGGTGTAGGTCGATAAAATATTTTATTTGATAATGATATAGTTTGTGTCGCTGCTTTTGTTAGATGCCATTTATAGGTACATATGATGTTTACTTTGTTTTTTATCTTTAAACTTGCAAATATTATCGTATATTATTGTGTTCTTAGTGAGCAAATTTCAAACGTAGAAAATGGTAGAAGGGGGGGGGGGGGGGGGGGTACTCACAAACCAAACAACTTTAATTTTTCTGGTCCATGTTTAATGTCCCAATGGACGTTTTTTGACGCTCGCAACACTCGTGTAATTATCACGGCAGTTTGTTGCTACATATATAGTAAATGTAATTACTAGTACGTGGCAAATTCAATTGAACATGTGTATAAAAATATTATTCTTTTGAAGAAAAAAAAAATTTGTATTTTCTTCGTTGGTCAATTGCTTTGCATGTCGATATTTATCTAAAACGTGGTCGGCCATAAAACTCCTAACTACTAGTACCCATTATGAATAAGTCAGTGGGTAATTTCAGTCAGGAAAATAGATAAACAAAATTTTATTTATTATTTATTTATCGTATATTTCCCATTGCTGAATAAGCGAGTTAAATATAAATTCTTTAAAACCAAACGGCAACTATAATATTCAACAGAAAAAGTGTTAGTATAATATTAAGTATACTTACAAGCACGACGTGGGTAAAAATAGATTAGTGGTTTGCCTCTGCGGATATTTTCGATAAAGAAACTTATTTCGGTATACTTACGGGTATTTCACTATGCTGTATGCATTGCATGATCATCCGGTGTTAGTTGAACACTTTCACGTGCTTGTATTTTACAGTTGCAAGGCAAAGTGCGGGCTTTATTGAATATCTTTACAAATACCTGTGGGACGTTAAAAAATATTATCGGTTGGCATATCCCTGTTGCGGACCGATTTCAGTGTGTCCTTCGAGCATTTCAAAATCACAGTGGTCATTGAAGCAAGGCCGTCGTTGTTGATTGAGACAGTACGGACTGGGTCTGTGAACGATTTACGATTTACTCGATATTTTGTCTACCAAACAAACATTGCGTTTTCTTCCTTCTTCTTTCATGTGAAACAAGTGTGTGTGTTGTAGGGGTTTCCTCAAACACATTTTAATGCTCTCTCTCTCTCTCTTTCTCTCTCTCGGTGTTAAAATGGTTCATGTTTTGAACGAAATATGTCCACTATCGTGTGGGGGGGGGGGGGGGGGGGTTAGTATCGTCCCGACAAATCTGAATATCCACATAGTTTGCTACCAAAAACGAATAAAAATGAAAAAACATTGATTATGTGCAAATACAATTATAAAATCTTTTCATTGAACCTGTTTAATCTTATGTCATAGGTGATTTGCGTTTTCTGGAGCCAGAATATTTATTTGCGTAATCTTATTTCTATAACAGTTGGTATTGGGATACATGTATAATGCATCTTAAATTGCACGAAGTGCAGGCGGACTTGATCTGTTTTTAATTCATAACCGATTCTCAATTCATTCTCTCTATACGGACAAGTTGTTTGGGTATAAGGGCAATGGGTTTTTTTGTCCAGGGTAAAAGATCCATATCTTTACATTTCCTTCAACCTCCTCCCCCTTATGCTACAATTTCGTACCTAAATGCAAATTTCAATTCATTTACTTTATGAAACTATGCATTTTATATTAAAATGATACTTATTGATTGATAAGCGACGTTGTTTATAGTCGCTGACGATTGGTATATGCTACATGTATGCGGTATTTGGAAGTGTCTCAGCTCCAAGCTCAGTGGACGGAGGAGTACTTATCTTTATTGGAAAAAAAAAAATAAATCAGGAATTTTTGATAAAATGTTTTGAGCGTGTAAATGGCAAGAATAAGATTTTCGGGTCAGTCGCACAAAAGAAATGAATAAAAAAAAATTATCACCTGGTAAACAAATAAAAGATTTTCAGTCGGAACGAATTTACTGGGCGGTCGGGAAACCGCAAACAACACAATTTTTAAATTTAGGGCCTAATGAGAATAATTTTTTTTATTTTTTTAGCCAATTCCATTGGACACAGTACAATATCAACTATTAAAGAATCCGAGCTTATGTGTGGGCTATATAAATCTGCCTTGCTCGTCATTTTTGAAAGAGATTGCAGACAAGCATGACATTGAAGATCTTACAAACTCAGTAGATTTTAAATTGCCATAGTTCAACATGTGCAGTATATCTCCAATCTGCACAAATTGGTCACTTCAAAATTCTTATATATTATAAAAAAAATATTTTCTTAAGTTAAATAGTAATACACTGGAATGTACAAAGAGTCTTCAAATGCTTAAATAACACTGTTACAAGCTAGTATAAGTATTGAAAGGCGTACACAATAGATGATTTATATGTTTAAAAAAATATATACAGTGCAGAAATTGAACTTGAATATCTTGAACACTGATATCTCGAATACCATTAGTTATGTGAACTTTGTTCTTATTTTCTGATTATTTTTTACCCCGGCTATCTCGAATTCATGGATATTTCTTGAACTTTTTCTTGTCCCATCAAGTTCGAGATATCAAGGTATCGACTGTACATGTATTCAGCATTTTTACAGCGTCTTGCCCGAAAACTTTTGAAAACCACTAGCTAGTAAGGCTAGTAGATTCACTAAAATTCACTTGCCCAGGAAAACATCTACATATTCCCAACTTTGCCTCCCGATTAATTTTTCAAAAAAGCGTTGCATGACGTAAGTGTTATTTTTACTAAGTCACAGTTAATATGACATCGGATTCGTTCGTCGAAGTATTAAAATAATTAGACTGATTTAGATGAAGCGATAATTTTAAAGACTTCGATGTCTGGTTGATTTTTAAAGACCACTTTATACAATGTATGTATTTTCTACTAGCCCATTGGGCTAATGCATACTTCAAAATTTTACTAGCCAGCGTGAAAAATCTAGTAGCCTCGGGTGCGGGCTACGTGAGTTTCGTGAAAGGACTTTTACATAATATTATTTCAGTGTATTTTTGTTAAAATGGGTGAAATACATTAATGAGAGCATTACAATTTACTTTTTTTTACACCCCCTGATGATGAAACATTTTTCTAATTATTACCAATTTTTACTACATACGACAAAATTTTTAGATTCCTACACCACAATTAGAATTAAAAGCTATAAAGAACAAAATTCAGTCAATGCTGACAGGTTTGTGCAAAAAAGCCATGAATGTTGAAATCACAGAGGACATTTTTTTGTATATAAAGTGTAAGGTATGTTATTATCTTTTACTCACCAAAAAATTTCACACCAATCCAAGATGGTCCAGCTTTGGGGTTGCAGCATGTAGACAAGACATTACCATGCATATGCGATTAATATTTAACAGTGCCCCTTTCTTGACAAGTAACCTTTAAGACTGCCTAACTGTCCACTCTGCGCAATGTAGATTGGGGTTGCTCCATTCATCATTTGCATGTTAACAGTCCTAAAACATGTTGATTCATACACACATTATGCTACAAAATTGGATAGCATATAACTTTTTATCACACAACTGTACTGTTTCTGGGTTTATAACGCGGGTTTGGAAAAAGCTGAGGTTCATAAAAATGCAAATTAGGTAGGTCAATCAATCATGTGCCATGTAAAGAAAACAGCATATCATCCTTTGGAACTGTTTACATGGACAGTAACAGACATTGTTTTGTCACCGTGGTTGTTCCATGGGGATTTTGTGTCTTTTATGAAGTGAAAATATGTGTAACAGAAATTTCAAGCTTCTCCAAACCGTGACGTTGCAGACGACATCACAATGGAATTGATGGCATCAAACAATAACAAAGCGAAATATTTGAATTATGAAATAGAAAGTAAATCAAAATATGCGTTTAGTAAGTGTTGTGTGATAAATAGAATCTTATACTCGTGCTTATGGCATATGAAATTCATTACCGGATTTAAACATTTCCCTCGCCAAGGCCCGGGAAATATTAAATCCGGTAACGAATTTCATAAATTTCGTATCATACGAATGGCATACGGTATGCCATAAACCCTCATTCAAGATCCTCTATAACTTATGAGGACAAAAATTGGTATTTTCCAACTTTTCCCTAGTTATGTAGACCTACTGGAGCTAGAATTCATTCTGTTGTGTTTTTATCACATTGATCATTTAGAATAACATCAATTAGAGGTAATGAATATAATATGCATAACTGCTAAGTTCAGACTTTAGAGTAAACTTTGTTGACATGGTACCGTTTTATGGCCTTCATTTTAAAAACTTGAAAACATTTTTGGATAATCAATCAATCACTAAAATTTGTATCGTATATTCAAAAGAAAGGTATTCCTTGTATGCATTTGTTGGAATATATCAAGGATGTTACTTTATCTGATATGATTTGCATGGTTAATTGTTCAATATAAATCACCTGATATTACATACCTTGGTGACTCTTTCAAGAGAATTTGAGCTGTTTCAATGCTACCTCCAGATGCAGCAAAATGAAGAGGAAGAGCGCCACTTGCTGCTTTTATTGAAGTCAAATTACTCTGAGTATTATCAAGAATCCATTCAACCACAGAAGCATGTCCATATCTAGCTGCCAAATGCAATATAGTAGCTCCTGTACCATCTTGATCATCTTCAGACAAAGGAGAATTTGTGTGTTTCAGTAACCACTGTAAAGTAGCCAGTTTCCCTGAAGCTGCAGCATCGTGAGCTGGGGTCGACCCTACCACTGATCTCTTGTGGTGGTTGAACTGTCTGGTCGACACAAGGTACTCAATGATATCCACCCGACCCGCCCTTGATGCATAATGACAACAATTGGCCCCTTGTTCGTCCACTATCTTGTCTGTGAGCTGTTCAGGTTTTAAATTTGTCAGAAACGAAAGATTTCCTTCTGTAGCTGCCTTGAATACTTGACTTGTCACCATTATTTCAAGAGATCTCCCCCTAAGTTTTACCTACATTACTCACGGGCTATCGTCGTCTGCAACCGGAAGTTACCAACTGTATGGAAGAGAATATAATAAAACGAAGAAAATGAAAGGCCGATCCCGATTTTACGGTCAAACATTTTTAGATATTTTATATATATGATCATGTCACATTATTATGTAGAGTCGATACAGGTTATTCCGCACGCTTTAGGTCATAAATGATTTAATTCAGGTTGCCAATAATCAGGAAAATTAGACGGAAATCAAAATACGCCGGGATTCGAAAGTAAACTGGTTCCCTTCACTGGTGACGTTAGAGCAGACGATAATACATGGCGTGTTGACAGCGCGGCCGTGATCATCTGGGCTGCGTTTAGAGGGCCATCATAGACACTTTTTGAGTTAAACATTTATTTTTCCATCTTTAATGTTCGCAGTACTCCATGAGGTATATCTAATAGTCAGCAAAGTGACACAACACACACGTTTTCTTTGTTATGTAAACAAGGCTCGTGCCATGTTTTTGTTTATGTTAAGGTATAATATGCTAGGCCTAGTAAACGTTTCATTTAAAATATATTTTTCATATTGCAAGTTCATTCTGAACACAATCTAACAGTTTCTAGTGTTTCTCACATTCAACAGGGTTGTGGCCAACATCAGAAAGTTGAGAAACCATACATGCATGTGGGCCCCTGATTTTTGTAAAGTTTACGGGCCCACAATTTGATCAATGGTCCCACATTGTATACCAATTACCAAGGGGGATATATATATATATTTTTTTGTTTTTGTTTTAGTGACAAAACACTCCGCTTACCCAGGTTGGGAACACTTCCCCTTTAGCGAGATCATCTCGCTAAAACGCGATTATCCCTCTAGCGACAAAAATATATCCCCTTCAATCGAGAAAAACACTGAGGAATTTACATATTTGTACTTTTCGAGAAAAAGTGCTAAATCCGATACTGCTACCGCAAATATTTGCACCAACACAATAGTACTCTCGAGCTGTATTGGGTTTCAGAGTCATGCTCACTTACGCAGCAATGTTGATTAAGAATTTCTCGTCTAAGTTATTAATTTTATCAAGGTAATTCCTGTCATGTCCACTGTTTATCGCACTTATTGAGCAATGCACGGGATTCGTCATTACAGTAAAATACCTCTATCTCAGTCCAAGGGACTTCGAAAAAACTTCGAGATAATCCGGGGGTTTGAGATATCCAAATTTGATCTTCAACATTTTTTCTTGGACGGAGGATATTTGATGAATCGGCGTGTTAGGTCGAATTTGGCGACGGACTTTAAAAAAGTGCAGTGATTACTAAGCTGTTAAACTAATTATCGCAACCCGGGTCTACCTGGAAAAGGCGAGTGTGGACTAACTGTCGACAATTACAGGGTTAGAAATTCACTATCTAAAACTCGCAAAATATTAGTTGAAATATCTAAATTTGGAAACTCGCAAAAAAATTACCAGTTGTTTTTATCAGTTGCTTGTCTATACTTTGTGTCATTACTGGCACTGAATAGGAAATTTAGCACAATGTGGTGTCCATCTGAAATTAAGAATTACCATTAAGTTTTTAGTCTTAAATGCGAGAAAGTTTTGGAACTTGCGACAGTACATTTTAAAAGTACTAGCATTAAGTAATTGCACGAGTTGTCAAAATGGGAGTTTCATCCCTGATTCAATTATCATTAGTTTTCTACAGTTGCGGGCGTGAATATGTGACTTGAGTAGGCCAGGTATGGTAAGCAGACCGGAAAATTGACGGCACTTCGAGATAAACCAGGTGAATTAGGGGTGTGACCTGAAAATACTTCGACATAAGCGGGGTATTCGAGATAAACGCTGTTCGAGATATCAGGAGTTTTTTTAATCATTTATATAGGGAAAGCGGCCGGGACTGGCCGTCGGCTTCGACATAAGCAGGGTCTTCGGAGTAAACCATTTCGAGATACAGGTATTTTACTGTATTTCTCAAGAAAAGCAGCAAAACGTGTATATCGTACCTGTTTAATTTTCTCGCTAAAGAGGGATAATCGCCTTTTAGCGAGATGATCTCTGACAAAGAGGAAGTATTCCAACCTGTTACCGCGTCGGCTGTCATGGCCATTTCTGTGAAAACAATCTCGATTGTTTGTTTTCATATTCAGGGAAAGTAATGGTCTTTGTTTGTATTTCTGCTGTGGGATTTTGAAACCCTCTTGAATGAATGGCCTATTGTTTTTACTCCACTATTTTAGGTCACATATCAGGGATAGACATTGACTTTTTATTCACACTTGTCCATCGGGCAAGTATACTCAAACTTTCACTTGTCCGAATGAAAAACTTACTTGTCCAAATTTAACTGTATAAAAGAATAAAAATTAAAACGCATCTAAAGTGTGGACAAATTGGGTTTTATTCAATTCCTCATAAAAATGTTCCCAGATGTTTTCAATTCGGTAATTCGTTTTACTGGTAAGAAAAGACAAAGTGCTAGCAAGCAATAGCAAATAAAGCCCTTACGCTAAATTTTCACAAAAACATACATGTACGTTTACAAAGCACAGCCCTGGGCTTAAGGTAAAAGCAAAATTAAGTTAAGCCCGTAAACTTTGTATTGTCATGCCAGCTGAATTCGTATGTTTTATTTTTGATTGGGATATTCTTATCATTCTCTACATTTCCGTTTTTTCTATCATCTTCTTTCGACGTTTTTCCTCATGTGAGCCGCCATTTTCACTAAACACTCGATAAGTCGTACGTCATAATTTATTGAATAGAATAAAGTACGGTATGGCCTTTCTAGAACTTTGATAAACAAAACTACGCAGTCGACAGTCAAACTTAATTTCCGTATATTTCAAAATTCATCAAACAAATTAAAATAGTAACTTTTCCCTCCTGAAATAATCACTTGCCCGATGACAAGTGTGTATCGAGTTTCACTTGTCCGAACTGGGCTTTTCACTTGTCCCGGGCAATCGGACAACCGTTTGTCGATCCCAGCATATTATACTGGACGTATAAATAGTGAATTGCCCACATTCACCAAACGCTTGGCATTTAGATGATGTCCAGAGGTCTTCGAATATGATTTAAAAACGGAGGTCTCATTGTATGGCAGGTGTTTGGCACATATAAAGAACCCTCACTTGTATGGCCTGAGCGCTATATGCATAGGTCTAAATTTACCACTAGTGAACCATCAATATGGGTGAAAAAATTCTCGACAAGATGCAAACATACAACCATCACATCCATCTGCTTTGCATATCAATGAATAATCTTGGTTTGTATAACTGTTATCACTTGAAAAAGAAAGTACCATCATAATATGAAATGTTCTGGGGAAAATTAATTCAGTCACTCATTGGGACGAGCGGATTGTTAATACCTAATCTCCTGTAACAGGAAGGAGAAAAATGCAACAGACCCTAGACTGGGATTCAATCCGGGCCCCTGAATTTTAGTCAGGTGCTCTACCAACTGAGCTATCTGGCCACTGGAGATTGAACCCGGCTAGAACCGCTACACTCCTTCCCTCCTTAAAATTGTCTTCCGTCCCAAAGTGCACAAACCCAGGTTCTTAAATTCCCTGGCAGGACTTTAACCTGCATTTCCCGGGGCGGTCAATGGCACAAATGTAACAGGAAGGGAGAAAAATGCAACCCGGACCAGACCGGGTTCGATCTCTCGGTGGGCGCAGATAGCTCAGTTGGTACAGGCACCTGACTAAAGTTGGTAGACGTACCTGACTAAGAGATTCAGGGGGCCAGGTTTGAACCCGGTCTGGTTTGTTGGTCATTTTACTCCCTTCCTGTAACATTATTGGTGCCGTTGACCACACCCTGGAATTAAGGTGGAACGTCTGCCAGGGGCAAAGAACCTGGGTTTGTGTCCTCGAAGACACTTTAAAGGAGGGGAGGAGTGTAGCGGTCAGCCGGGTTTGATCTCTGGTGGCCCGATAGCTCAGTTGGATAGAACACCTGACTAGAGATTTAGGGGGCCTGGTTTTCGAATACCCGGTCTAGTTTTTGCATTTTCGCCCTTCCTGTTACATAGCATGGCAAGTTGGCATTTAGTGATTCACAATCCTCTCACAATTCTATTTTAAACATAACTGTTTTCCTATTAAGACGATTTTTTTTGTAAACAAACACATGTATACTCCAAATCAGTCAAAATCATTGCCTAAAACACTTGGTATATGTATACTAGTCTATGAACGTCTCACATCACCACCATAAGCATATTGATTACGTCAAATTATTTTTCAGTGTTGGCAGGCAAATGGCTCATACCATTGCATCTAACAGGAAATGCACTCAGAACTGGATAAACTCTATTCAACGTTTTTGGTTAGTATTAATACGTTATTTAGCTCACCTGAGCTTAAAACTCTTGAGGGGGAATGAGCCAATCGTCATAACATGGCTGACTTTCCGTTTCGAAAACATGATGAAAATATCACTAATCGGAGGTTATAGTCAATCATTTCAAATTAAAAATGCCTAGCTGAGTAGCGTCAGTTAAGTTAGACTCATTGCCTTCTGAAACTGCAGGTTCGCGAGTTACGATTCCAGCAGGGGTTTTATTTATTTTTCAAAATTGCTTTCTACTAAATTGCAATTTTTTTAGACGAAATCAGAGTGAATTTGAAATTTTTATTTCAAATATCTGTTTAACAATCCTACTACTTGTCATCCACATCAAATTTCCTTAGTGTAACTCATTCCACCTTAAAGTGATCAAAATTTGTCAGCTGTTCAGTCTGGTTCAAAGTAAACACCGCTATGTTCCTCCATAAAAAAGAAAGAGGAGCGCTTGGCTTAAGTGGGGCATATCCTCTTGTGTAAACAAGCTTTTTATGATCCCCGTATCTTTTGATTGGGAGAATATAAGTTTTTTGGCCTGTCTGTCCCGTGACCAGTCTGTGGAAAATTTAATAATGATTGGTCATCAACTTTTGCATGGCTAATGTGTTTAGCTTTCATATTTCAATTGTTATTCCCTCTGTCAAGCCCTTTCACTGATAGGAGAATTTTTGAACCTTCTTGACCTTTAACACCTTGGATCTATTTTTCATAACTTAAACAATTTGGTCTGATAATGGTAAGTGATAGGGCTTTCAATATTCATACGGGTTTTGTTATTGGACAGCCCCTTCCACCCACCGTAGCAAGTTTTGACCCCACTGACTCCACCTGACTTTTGACCTACTTTTCAAAAAACTTTAACAATTGGCCATAACTTTGAATGGTAGTGATAGGGCTTTCATAGTTCACATTTGCATTCCTTATGACAAGCCCGCTGGTCTATGGCAGTGCTCTCCGGGGACAATCAGTGTTTTCACAAAACACATTTTGTTCTGTAAAATCCCTAATTGTGACTTTAATTTTCCCAAATTCACTAGGGTTCTTCCTCTCCTGAATAAAGAAGTTATTGAACATTGCAGTACAAAATTGTGTCTGTAGGGTGTGTAACAAGCATTTCTATGAAGTCTATATGGACCTGACACCCCAAAATCATAGGGTTCACACCAGGTTTTACTTGTGAAGTATAACTGATCAGCCAAAAAAAAATGCTTTTACACGACATCTTGCAGATACACCACAAATTGGCCAGAGAGAGAGAGAGAGAAGAGAGAGAGAGAGAAAGAGAGAGAGAGATCTTGTTATTGATGATGCATACATCTCCTTTAGAATGGAGCTTTTTGAAACTAAAGTGACTTTCCTCTATTTCAGAGTTTTGAGAATCAGCAAACATGTTGGAAACTGATTGAATCTGAGAACCAACAATTGATGGTATTATGTCAAAGACTATTAACAAAATACAATATACTCGTACTTAAAATTTAATTCACATTTGAAAAAATATTTTAGTATGTAATCTTTTAAGGGGCCCCCCGGAAAAATTTTTTTATGATAATTTGAATATTTGTCAACCCATTATATGAGTGATGAATTGTTAATTGCTCAGTGATTAAGTTTTAATCTTATAATATCTAGCATTGCTAAAGGAGTTGCTTGGATAAAAAAGGATACCTTTGCCAGATTTGAAAGAGAATTTCAAGTTTTGATGAAGAACCAAAGAGAGCCCACAAACAGTTTACTGTCCACAGAGAAAATGTGGAAAGTAAAATTTTAATTATGTAGTTTGTTAAACATTGCCAGCTAGCTGTTACCCAAAAATAGTGATTGTTTTCTCAGAATTTCATCTGCTTACTGAGAGTGATTTAGTGAAAATCTTGTGATCTAGAATTTCTTTATGCTAATAATATATACTGTAT
>CAJDSM010026720.1:12221-29975 GCA_903981925.1 Ostrea lurida | reverse complement strand
GGGATCAGGGGTCCATGGTGATATTGTGGGGTATTGTGAGTGTGCTCACTAAAGTTCTTTAATTTCAAAAGTAGGAGATTGTCTTACCGGTACACAGAGGGGGCATATTGTCTTATACAGAGGGGGCATATTGTCTTATACAGAGGGGCATATTGTCTTTACAGAGGAGGCATATTGTTCTTATACAGAGGGGGCATATTGTATTATACAGAGGGGGCATATTGTCTTATACAGAGGGGCATATTGTCTTAATACGAGGGGGCATATTGTATAATACAGAGGGGGCAATATTGTCTTATACAGAGGGGGCATATTGTCTTATACAGAGGGGGCATATTGTCTTGCACAGAGCGGGCATATTGTCTTATACAGCAGGGGGCATATTGTCTTGCACCACGAAGGGGTGGCATATAGTCTTATACAGAGGGGGCATATTGTCTTGTACAGAGCGGGGCATATTGTCTTGTACAGAGAGAGAGAGAGAGAGAGCAGATAAAAAAACCCCAGATAGAACAGAGGGAGAAGAGGAAAGTGCAGAGAGAGTAAAGTAAATGGGAGAAAAGGAAAGGAACAGATATATATGGCTCTTTTTTTTTTACACATGAAAGATGCAGGTTCTTTTTGTATACAAATTTAACATTTTGTTCAATAAATTTACTTACTGTACTACTTTGTTGAAATGAACGTTTTGATAATGCAAATTTTTTAATTGTTACAATTGACTTTTACGTTGGTACATAGATCAGAGATTCAGAAGTATGAACAAATGGTGGAGGACCTGAGATCTCAGCTGCGAATGCATGACAGTATCCCAACCAGAGAAAATGGGGAATACGTCTCGGAAAAACAACGAAATTACCTCCAGATTACTATCGATAAAATAACAAGGTCATTTATAATTATAACTATAGCATATCAATTTCAGTCAATATTAGAAAAGAACCATGTAAACAAGAAAAATAATGTGATGAGGTGAAATTACAATGAATTTATGGTTTTAATAATATTCAGTATTACGGATAACAGTTAGGAGCTATTGAAATGTGACTTTAAACCTTGTTTGGCTCATTCTTTTCTTTATGTTCTTGTAGAGAAAGGGATGAATTGATGGAGCATGTAACCAGTCTAAAATCCAATGTTCAAAAATTATCTCAGAGGGAAGAAGAGGCCTACCAGCAGACGAAGAAAGGCATTGAGATGGTCGAGCAGGCTCAGCTAGAACAGACTCAGGTCAGCTTTATCAAACAGGTCGCAAAGTTATCTTTGGTGTTACAGTCCCTGAAACGTTTCTTTACCACACCACGGTTGACCGCACGCGCAGAACGACGGTGACCGTAGGTGACCGCAATTTGGTGACCGGTGACCGCAGCTAACGCGACCGGACCGCAATGTAACGGTGACCGACCGCTGACCGCACGGTGACGACCGCTGAACGCAATATGAATTAATCATTCGGAATGTTTCGGAATTTTTTCCATTTGGGTTAGATATTTCTATCATTAGCTAAAAAAATAATATAAATAATTGTATCCAATACATAATAATATATAGGTAGAAAAAAACATATACAATTCAATCAATGGATATAAATGATAAAACAAACCACATGATACTATATGTTGTATGAAAATATGCAGTCTATAAGCATACTGTACATGTATTTCTGTAAAGTATGCAAATGTATATTACAACCGTACAAGTATTTCTCATGGAGATATTTTTTTTCTAATGCACGTATGTGCAAAAAAAAAAAAAAACTATATTTTTTTTTATTAGCACTGTAACGACATCCAGGATTAAGGCGTACATGCATGGCTTCAAATTTTAGGGCACGAGGAATACATATACCTGCAATTAACTAAACACCCCTAAAAATCTATGCATTAAACAAACACAGGACGGTGTACCCCTTGTCAAACAGTATTTTTTATAGCAATTGTAACGACATCCAGGATTACGAGTTGTACATGTATGGCTTCAGGATTTACGAGCACAAGGAATACATATATACCTGCAATTAACAACACCCCTAAAAGATGCATTAAACAAACACGGGCAGCATCTGTAAATTAATGTACATGTAGCTACGCTTCTCTTTTGGAGTTCCGAATGTCAATGCAAAGAAAAAAGCCTGAATGCTGACCGCACGGTGACCGACCGCTGACGCACGGTGAACGCGACGCGACCGCAAAACTGTGACGGTGACCGCACGGAGACCGCACGGTGACCGCACGGAAAAATGGTAAAGTAGAACGTTTCAGGGACTGTAGGATTTGTCTGTAAGAAATGACTTTTGGTGTTTTGAAGCATTGTTCATTTTTATGAAGAGTGATAAAAGAAAAAATAAAGTGATTTGAAAGATTTTACGAAATAAACGTTCAAATTTTTCAGGATGCTTTTTTTCGTACACAAGATTCGTATTGGTCACTACATATGTATCTTTCAATGAGACATTATGTAGAAATTTCAACTTTGTTTCATAAAACAATGATGGTTTGGAAGACAGAAAAACTTATTAAATTGCCTTTTTCTTGAATAATAGAATGTGCAAATGAATGATGCGCCCAACCATATAATTATAATAACACATTATGGAAAATAAACTTAAAATTTTCATTGGTTGCACAAATTTTCATGTCTTTTGCATTGCAATGTGGCTACTGCACCCCATGAACTGCAAAAGTTTTTTAAAAAATTTTTTTATATGTTCCATAGACAAAGTTTCACGTTTTCTTTTATCTCATTAATAGTCGCAATCAGGAATAAGACCTATTCACCAGGTATTAAAGTAGGGGACTACTTCGCGCCAAACCGGAAACCGGATTCTAACGTTATGGTGTAACTTTTACATTGCGAGAGAAATAACCGGTGAAGTATTGAAGCACAACAAAGAACGTGCGGTATGAGACATGAAGGGAAATTTGTCAAAAAATCACGGCTGAAGCAGATAAGTGCGTTACAAAAGGGCCAGCGGACAGCAAAGAGTTGGTACTAGATGTTTTCACCTCTGCATATGACATAGATCATTCGTATTCGGTAAGTCAATTATGAAGTTTTCCCGAGCTCTCCTGTTTACTTTTTGCAAATACAGATATACATTTTTCAGCAATTATTCGTCGAACGATAAAGTCCATTTATTTAAAACTATAGAATTTTTTTATTAACATGTTGATGGTTCATGTAATTTGTTGACGCAAGGATGTCTGATATGACGAGTCCCGGCGAACGCGTCTTGGACTCCTGTAGAAATGATACTAAAATCAGTAAAGTTATCCCCGAAGTCCTGATATTTAATTAAACCTTAACGTGTGAAAATTCCTGGTGATTTTTTTACGCTCTAGTGAACTGAGATAAACACCAAGAGGTGCACCAGTCGGTTGTGTAGTAAATTATCGCTTTGTGTACATGTGTACCACAGGTATAATGTATCTAGCCCTATCCACTGAATTGCAAGTGTGAGATTTTTTTATTTTTGTTTTTTAACAAGTGGAGTTGTGGGTGCCATTTTTTAATAAAATCAAAAGTAGCATTGTTTGTCATTTACAGATCATTGACAAAATATTACATTCCATCATAATAATTTACTTATCATTTATCATATGACCCCATAGTCAGGTTGTTGTGGTGACCGCATTAGTTATTATTAGTCGATCTGTTCCAAACAGGGTTGTAAAACTGAAGAGCACTTTAGCTTTCTTCTCAATCTCTGCTAAGTATTCTTAGTATACAGCACCCATGGGGGTCAGAATAGGTCCCCAGCATCCCCTTGCGTGTCATAAGAGAAGACTGAATGGGCGGGCATTCAGAGAGAGACCGGAAAAAACCGAGGTCCCGTGTCACAGCAGGTGTGGCACGAAAAAGATCCCTCCTGCTCAAATGCCTGAGTGTCGAGCATAGGCCTTAATTTTGTAGCCCTTCACCGGATTTGTGTCTTCTTCATGAGGAGTGAAATATCTCGAGTGGGACGTAAAACAAGAAATAATCAATCAATCAATCTTAGTATACAGTCTATATATATAGTCTGATGATATGCATGATTCAGATCCTGTTCGTCGATCTGTGTACATACTGAAATTGAGCTGAAACTAATACAAATCATTATTCGAATATTCAGGGACTACTATCTAACTATTTGTTTTCAAATATTCGTCAACGTCATATGAATGTAGTTATTTTCTCATGAAATATTACCTGCATGTCATTAGTTTCAGCTCTAATTGAAATTATTTTAACATATTCATAATTGTTTGTGGCAGGTTTTAAAAATATCTTGTGTACATGTACATCATGTTTATGTATCATTTTAGGTGATGGGTCCCCAAGTTGACACTGGTCAGTCAATCAGATGATGTAACGCTTTGTAACTTTGAGGCTCAAGATGTAGGCGTATTGTGGAGTTGGCGATGTTGGCAGAAAAATTTACGAGCCTGTGTAATTGCGCACAACAGACTGGCATTCGTATTATGAGTTGGCTATGTGTGTACATAAGCTACAAAGATGTATTTAACATTTGAGCACAAATAAAAACATTGTATTGAACATATATCGGTAGCTTCGTTAGACTCTGTGCCATTTCTTGCTGAATCAGCAATTTTTTTTGTTAATATTAACTGTTCATATTGTAAAATATGTCTCTGAATGAATGTTTAACCTTTATTCTCTTGATTTATGTTCAATCAAATGATTATGTCATATAATTTTTAATGTATACTCAATACAAGTGAGGTTACGTACTAAAGGGTCTTTAAAATTTTGGGGTGGGGGTGTATCTGATATCCTAACTCGGTAAAATGAATGATTATCTATGTATTTTTTGTTTTATATTCCTCCTAAGAGCCTATTTGATAACTAGAAGGAAAAAATCATACTTAAACAGTTCATATTTTTACAAATGGGTAAATGGTAGAAAATGATCTTTTGCATTTTTTGTTTAAATTTGCCAAAAACTGTGAAAAAATGGCTTTATTCTACGTGTGCAACATCATAGTTATGTGAATTCATTATAAAAATCAATGTAACTGTATTAAAGTAAATTATTTAAGTAAAAATGTGATTTTAGTTAGTATTAGATCAAATATCTATTGCACTATACATAGCCTGTCTTCGTTTTTTTAGGGCTGGGGTACCTCTGTCTTTGACATGTTATCTCAGAAAATAAATGATAAATTTGCAATTTTTGTGTTATTTGACTCCTTTAATATAGTGATAGTTAAAATTAATTGTAAAACTGTGAGATAAACCAATTAATTTTGTGAGTAGGCTTCTACCTTAAATAAAATATTTATAAACTAAAAGTCTAAATATTTGGATGCTTCAACTTTTATAAAGTATTTATTGGAAACTGATTTTTCAAAGTAACTTGAATAAAATTTATCCATGTACTAATGTAATATTGCTTGGGATGATTAGTATACGTTCATTAAATGTCGGGTGTAGTGTGGAGCAGCATTCAAATTAACAGGAGACTTTACTGACAGCTCATCCATGTAAAGTCAAATTGATACAAAATGTGATTGCTCATTGGCTTTGGGTAGAGGTCCAGTCATTAGAAGTGAGCCTAGGCAATTATTGATGTAGCCATATCAACAGTGACACATCCAATGTCCGTCATCCCATGCTCCGAAAACGCAGTCATGTTTACACCACAGATCATGTTTTGGTGGTGTTTATTTTATTGAATGAGTTTTATGCTTGTGTACATGTATATCTTAGAATTTAACACTGTAAAAGTTTTAAAACATATATATAATATATAAATAAATATTGGTGTTGGTATGAAAGGCCACATACCGAGGTATATGTATATGGCAGAAATGGTGGTAAATCCCTATATATCTGAATGTGGACAATTTGATGGGGGGGTCTAAATAAACAATGTTCCACTGTAGGTATTGATGGCATTGGATGCTTTTCAACACAAACAAATTCTCATATTGTTGCAGACACTGTCTTGGTGTAAAGATCTTCCCAATCTAACCTCAATCTTCCAGAGCTAACCTCAATCTTCTCGATCTAAACCTCAATCTTCCTGATGTAACCTCAATCTTCTCGATCTAAACCTCAGTCTTCCTGATCTAACCTCAATCTTCCAGATTTCAATGATCAATCTCAGAACTTCATCACTATATTGAGCAAAAATATTGCTTTTGAGTTTTATACGCCTCTTAATTTGAAGCTGGATTGATATTTCAAAATATTCTCCATGGACTGCAGGCTCTGGTGCAGAAAGAACAGATAGCTGAGGAACTGAGCAACATGAAGAAGAGGTTTGACACGTACATCCTCGATACTCAGGCCCGTCTGCTCGAGGAGCGGGAAAGTGTTCGGAGAGAAAGTCAAATGATGATTGACACTATCAACAAAAAGGTACGTGTTTGTGAGTGTTTAATGATCTCAGATGTCATAGTTGTTGTATACATACTGTATAGGACTTGGCAAATAAATACTAGACAGAGTTATCTCTCTTTTAACACAGCCATCTTAGAGCAAATTTAAAACAGGATGAAACCATTTGAGTATAGTAGGGTGAGAAAAAAGAAAAGCTAGAGACACACACAGGCCAGAAATGACATTGGAAATCCATCAGTAGTAATTTAGTGTTAATTATGATCTTTATGAAAACACAATCAATATCTATTGATATGTTCAGATAATGATACAAGGAGAATTTTGATTCTGGTCCAGGATTTAACATTATTTTGTTTTCACATTTGTAACTTGCAGCTGAAGGAAATGACCGACCAATATGCTGCAACTTCTGCACAAGTTGACAAGCTGTCTCGAGAAAAGGTCACTTACATTAATGAAATCGACGAGATGAAAATCCAGCTTCGCAAATTCGACAAAGAGGCTTCCATGGTTAGAAATCATAGCTTTCATTTAAAAAAACTATACTGTGCTGCTCTACTCCTATCTAAATCTTGTACATATCAACTTTTATGATGTATGCTGAACTGTTTGTTTGCAATGTTAAATTTTTTGCCCAATGAAATAAGATGATCTATAATACATGTACCAATACTTTCTTGACTAGGCAGCAGATACGTACAGGACCGAGTCAACTCATGCCTCCATACAGAAAAGCCATGCTTCTCAGGAGGTCAACCGTCTCAGGAAAGATCTAGAAATTACAAAGAGAGAAAGGGACCAAGTAAATCTTGTTTATATAGACTAAATAACAAAATAAACATACAAGAATTTTATTCAAGCTATAACTTGTAAATATGCTTATGCAGTTCTTTTTTACAATGGATTTCATTTTTTCGTTTTCTTGTCTTCGAATATTTTAGCATCAGACCTAGAAAGTTTTCCTTTATTTGTATATAACTTTCACAGGATAAAAGTAAACTGGAGATGGAACTTGATGCATTGAAACGAAGATTGAACAAAGCAGAGAGAGAACTAGTGAACAGCAAGGAGGAATGCATTCATCTGACGACAAATACGCAAGCGTTAGAGAGGGAGGTATGTGAGTTCACAGCATATATATAGTGAACATTAGCCATTATCTCAAAGTAAGACATATCATGTCAAAAGTTAAGATCAAATTTCACAGGATTTTTTGCACATACACTCATAACTTTGTGCATTGTGAATTTGCCCTTTGAATGGATAGGATGTGTTTTAATTCGATCCCTAGAAAACATTGATGAGCAAGCCAAAAGATAAACATGTAATTTGGAGTGTAAATACATCTGTAGATTTAGTGAAGTTCTTGTGCTAGTGTTTTTTGTATATCTTTATATTGTTAGCCATCTTGTGTGAACCTTTGTCCTGAGGTAGGGACAGGTTGTACCAAAAATTTTACAATCTAACTGTTTGAATCATTAGTCTGATTACTTACCGTATATACTCGCCTATTAAGTCGGTTCGCCTATAAGTCGGTTTGTTTTTTTGAGATCATTTTGAAGGATTTTGCCATTGGACCGCTTATAAGTCGGTACAACTTTTTGTCAGAATCGATTGACAATTTCAAATCAAGTAACACTGATTTTGTCCCTGTTTCAAAAACTATTTTTGAAAAATTGATGCCGTATTTAATTATTCTTTCTCCAAAAATCAACACCATGTCAATTCTCTTATTATTTAACCTTGTGATTTATTCTTATATTTCTAATGTCCAAACTAATTTTCTGGATGATGATCGTAATAATCGTTGTAGTTGTTTTCCAAATTGGTACCGTTGATGGTTTCGCCGACTAGAAAATACTGATCTCCCTAGGACTCGCCTATAAGTCGGACATAGACTTTTGGACCAAAATTTTACTCCCAAAATTCCGACTTATAGGCAAGTATATACGGTATATGTTTTGCAACATTTCTCAGAAACATAATTTTTCGTGATATTTCACATACACTTGCATTCTATCTCATTTCTACAAAAAATCTTGGGAGTTTGTTACCATGACTTGTTTCAGAGCTAGCATACTTTGATAGTTCCGAGTTGTTGCAAGTAAAAATTGAAACGTCAGCTCTTATTTGTTACAGTAAGTTGACTTGTAGCGAAGAAGGATAGAAAAATGCTTGTTACGATCGGGTATCGAACACAGGACTCTTGCATTACTAATTAGATGATGTAACCACTGAGATACTCATGCCAGATATCGAATGCAAGCTTACTACAATAAAAAATTCAAACCTATTTCGGACTTCATACAAGAGCTCTTCATATCGAGGAGATGAAAAAATAGTTTTAGAGAAAATGTCAGAAACATTGTGTGTATGTCCTTATATATGATATTTTATTTGACAAACAAAAGATGGTAGAGTTATCTGCACCTTGATAACTAAGATACCAATGATCTGAAGACTTTAAAAATATTTTTATTTAAGTTCTGATGAAAATTCTGATTTATTTCTAATTATATATGTTTTTACAAATAATTACAGCTACATTTAGCAAAATTGGCCAAAGAGAGTGTGGAGAGAGGAAGAAATGAGGACTTAAAAGCATTGACCAAACGAGCACAAATGAGAGAGGAAGAGCTGAATAGTTATATAGAGGATGTTGGAGATAAGCATGGTAAATTACCATTTCTATACACCCATGGACATTAAACTGGTTATTTTTGGAATAACAAGTGAATAGGTTTGATAAACTGTAGAAACTAATTTCTTGGAGAGTGATGCAGAATGTACCAGGTAGTTGGATTTTAAATGTTATCCCTTATCTTGGGTTGAGCACAAAATAATGTGTACTGCTAGTATATAGTTTCAAAACTATATGCCCATGGGCAAATAAGTCTTGAAACTGTTTATTGGCAGATGAAAGATTACATACACAGAGTGAAACTCCAAAAATCCACCCTCCCGCTCCCCGAAAACCACCTCACCTTCCAGATTGGCCAGTTTTAAAAGTCCGGGCAAAAGTCTTGTGTATTCTTTACACTCTCATAGTACTGACCACCCCTTAAAACTGGACATCAGCAACTTTTCCTAATTTCTTATCAACATAAGCATAGGAAGTACTCCCTTACGGCTGGTGATCACGTAAGAAGCCACTAAACCCTGATGACTGAAGATTCCAGGACCACCTCTCTGTTTGTTTTTTTATCACCTGGAAGTCTGCTTGACATAAATATTTTAATGTGTGAGAACCATTTTTTCACATGAATTTTCATGAGAAATTTTTAATTCAAAAATCTGTTTAAATTTCAAAGTGCCTTAAAAAGTTATGATGCAGCACACAGCGGTAACAAATTTCATTATGAAATGCTAGGTTTCTTATTTTACTAGTTTTAATTTCATTTTCTTTTAAAGTGAAATGTCTACTGAATCATTTATTGCATGTGTTTCCATTTTGTTTTAAAAGTGTTTACATTTTTAGAATAGTCGATGTTAAAATCAATTGATTCAGCTGATTTACATTGATTTATTGTTTACTGATAGAAAGGACAACTCAGGAAATGGATGTGATGTTAAAAAAGCAAAATCGTCTGTTGGGCAAACTACGAGATGAATGCAGACGACAAGCAGGGCATATAGAAAAACTCACAAAGAAAAACAGGTTTGTACCTCTATGTACAGTTTTCCTGTGATAATTTTCAAAACAAACTTGAAAGTTCAAGGGAGTCCTGTGGACTTGCGATATTTTTAGAAAACTAACCTACATTTACATGCATTTGATAATTTACATAAATACTGTAGATTCCCTATCATATGCCAAATTAAGTACACACATAATAAATGGAGTGCACAGTATTGCCAATAGAAAAAAAAAAACAACCAAAAAGTAATTAAAAAAACTCCTGTTGGCAGTAATTCATCATAGAAAAGAATTTGTTTTACTTACTAACTTAGAATTGTGAGACATGTTTTCTGTAATTTTTCAAAGGAATGAAACTGGACAACTACGCAGACAAAATGAGGAGCTGAGGTCACGGCTGGAGAGAGCTGTGACACGATTGGAGGATCTGGACAACCAATCAGACCAACACGGCAGGGTGCACGAGAAAATGAAAGACAGGCTAAAAAAGATGGACGATCATGCTCAGGAACAGGGACAGCAGGTTGGTATTGATTTTTTTGTTTCTATAATATGACCTGCTATGGTCTGTCTGGGATAAGCTTTGAAGTTCAGATATATCTTCATTTTCATGTATAGAGTTTGCCAAAATTTGCAAGTTTAGAGATAAGAGTTCTACAATATTTGGAATGCATTTAGTGCTACTTTGAATGCCAAAGTGGAACAGATTGCATTTATAGTCAGTGAGGATGGCAATATGAAAACTGGCTTAGTAGGAAATACAAAATGCAATTGTGAAAAGCGTCTTACTTAACTGTGAACATAAATACAATGTCAAATTTGCAAGTATTATTCTGGATATAGTATGTACGAGTAATGAAATAATGTGATTTGAAAAGATTTTCTTGCATTTATTAATTCATTCATCTTTGATTTCCGGTTCCCATATGGGGAGCGAAGTGGACTGAAAAGATGATCTTTACCACAGGTTTTGACAACAATCTCGGAGACGAACATAGTGATATATAGCTATATAGGATCCATATATACTATATACACTATAGTTCGCTCAGATTGTGTCAAAACCCTGTGATCTTTACTTGGTTTGTGTATCAATCAAAATTGAATGATGAAATTTCATATGAGAAACTTTACTTTGTAACTAGGCCTCACCTTGATAATTGCATATTAGAAACCAGTAACAAATATTACATTTTTAACAATTGTTTTTAGTTCACATGAGCTGAATGCTCAAGTGAGCTATTCTGATCCATTTTGTCCAGTGTCAGTCTTTCGGTAAAATTTGAACATTTTTGACTTCTTCTGTAGACCCACTTGCCACAAAGTGTGCTTTGGTAAAGAGGATTCAAATTTGTTCCAATAAATGGCCATGCAAAGGGGAGATAATCAAGAAATGCAAAATTAGGGTAGAGTCATTTAAAAATCTTCTCAAGAACCATTGGACTAGAAAAGATGATACTTACATGAAAGCTTCCAGACATAGAGTTCAGATTGGGGTCCGCAGGGGTAGGATGAGGTCACAATAGGAGATCAATTTTTTACACGGGATAAATGCACATTAATCTTCTTTTCAAGAACAAAATTGGCATTATTACTCATTTTAAGATGCAGGGATCCCCAGGTAGGGCCTAGGTGACTCATTTGGACGATGTGGCCCATGAGTCTCTTGTCATTCAAATTGTATCTATTATTTAATTATGTACCAAAGACTGACAAGATATCTATAACCCTAGTCAGTGGATACAAGTGTATGATGAAATCTTTATATTTATTAACAGTTACTAGATCTGCTGGCCCAGCAGAGTGCATTGATACGGGACAGACAGCTTCTCTCCAGAGAGGTGGAGTTCTTGAGGAAACAGATTGCCAAATCTAATGAGGAGGACTTAGAAAAATTCTTCTCCTCCAATAAAACTCTTGTGGATGATATCATACAGAATGTGAACTGTGAAGAGATGGAAAATAAATACAAACAAAAATCTGTGATCAATTCAAACGATAAGGAAGATGATTTAATAGACACATAGATCTGATATTTGTGTAAATGTATTGTGTTGTACAAAGTGATATTATAAAAATGAATACCTCTGGATTGTGTTTTGGTTGTTTTCATATTCTAACATATGCAGCTAAGTATGTCTGTTGTTCTATCTCCAAAATTGAAGACTTCCAATGATGATAATAAGAGTTACAGACAACGCAAACATCATTCAATCCCTTCAGAATTATTTGATTATGATGAAAATATAATTATACAACAACTGACAGTGTTTTTGTAGTATGCATACGTACAGGTGCATCGCATTTGCATTCTCCAAAGAGAGGTAACTCAGAATTCAAGTATGAATAATTGTGCAAATTACATTCTTCATCAACTGTTATCTTTTCCAAAACACAGGAAATATGGTCTGATTTTTTCTCAGAGAATATCTAAGGGTATTATGATTTTATAATAAGAATAGTTCTATAAAATATATACATATAACGAACGTTGCGTATGACCTTAAGACTTTCTTTGGAGTACAAGATCTGCCAGTATTTTGTACAATTTGTTACATGGTTTCTGGTCATTGCTTATGTAACATTCATTTCAAATAAACAAAATTTTAGAAGGACCCCTAAGCTCTTCCATTCCTTCTTCAGCATCCATCCATCAACTGGTAACAAAATTTTGGATCCCCCTGTCCCAGACAATATGCACACTCCAATAGATGGCAATGAGACCTGCATGTAACATGTATTTACTCACCAATAGGTCATTCAGTGGGATAAGACTAGTGATTCCAACATGACTTTTTAGCATTCTCCACCCTCCCCGTCTTGCGATCCACCCAGACTTGGAGAGCAAATATTTCGGATCCTTCTGGTGTCAACCAGGGCTATCTGCAAGCTACTCCAGGCTTTATACTGAGGAAACCACCCGCTCTACAAGCTATAGGTGAAGCTGCTCGCTTAAGGGTAAGTTCATTTACGTTTTGTCTTTCGCTCTGCATTTTTTTCGTTCCTTCCTTCTGGTAAAGGGTGATATCAAGATGGCCGTAATTGCAGGCTGCGGATAAAGTCGGCATGCGAATAATGCTATTTCACATAGAGACTCTCAAGACTATTTTTCATCACCAATCCCCCAAAGTCGCTTTTCCAACAGGAAGTCGACTATACCACATGTGGAAACGATCTGGCATTTTAGTAAAGCCGTTGTATGGGACCCCGTAGATTGAAGTATTACACTCCATAATTAAGTGTCGTGTTGTACGCATCTTCAGTGAAGAATGAAACACAGAATATCTGTTTCTTCATGACAGACAGATAGGGTCAAAACAGGACACCCCTTCGAAAATCCTTCGGAGCAGAGCAGGGGAATAATAATGATAGTTTCCTACTACCCATCCTGCTTATTGACAGCATTGTAACAAATTTTTTCCAGGCTATCTGATTAAGCGGCTACATCCGGATGGAGCTCGTTCATCTCGAGATTCTGTCGAAGCAGACGAGACAGGAAGTACTCAAACACGTCTGTCATCTACCCTGAAGTAAGGGTGACACAACTCCACTCTTACACACTCACTATTCTCGGGTATCCCTACGCCCTCGTGGTCAATAGTCACAGTTGCCATATGTTCAGACTAACTACATTTCAATGATAGAGCTAAATAAAAAAAAATAATACACCTCAATCTCAACTCAATTGCACACTACACTCGTTGCTATTATTGTTGTATGATGGTATTAGCACATCTGTACTGAAAAAAAACGTTGGCAGCGACTCCCCGCTGAGGTGTACTAACGTTTCTACCGTAATTCCGTCGTTTTTTAATCGTACAAGATTGACGAAGGACAGAGGAGTACAATGTCATTGGGGCGAGTACTATGTACGGCATTATATAATGACATAATTTGAATATCACGGTGCTTTCCCGGATAATAAGGTTCTGATAATTGCCAGGTTATAGTCAGTCAGACCCAAAAGTGAATTGGCTATTGGGACAGTTAAAGAATTTCTTAAGTGGTTCTTTACGAAATATAACATTTCCCTTTCGAACAAAATACAAAATTGATATCAGTGCAGAACCATAACTATTTGCGTCTCCGTTGACATTCATTTCATCTCAAATACGTCATGATGCAAAAAGGCGAAGCTTAACTTGTGTCAAACGTAATCAAATTTCAACAATCGAGTTTTAGGGCAACTACGGACCTCCAAGACAAAAGCGGAATGCGTAGGATACTAAAACTACTTTTACTTTGCATTGCAGCTACTAAACACACAACCTCATTGGAATAAATAATAAACGACAATGAAGGCCTCAATCATCTGCGGCCCAATTTTTTTCTGCGGCTCACAAACGGCGGTCCGCACGTCGTTATAAATCCCATAGCCTTTGCGTCCTCACCTTAGGCCTAAACTATTTTATGCCTTCCCCTATGATTCATCGGAGTCTTGTGTCTACCAGGCAGTAAAAACATCAGCCACTTTCCCATTTTTCAATTACCTTAAATATACCGCTAACTGTCTCTGTAAATATTATTTGTATTTACATGTGGTATATCGTGTGAGGACAACGCTACTACTAGAAAACTTGACGCTGGAGTGAAAGAAGAGCAAGATGTTAAACCGATTACTCTCTAAATTAAAAATCAAATCAAATTACTCTTTCGCTCCAAAAATGGGAATTTATAGTAGACACCGCGTCCGGCAATTGTGGAATAAAAACAAAAAATAAACAGACACCATCGTCAAGTGGAACAGACATCCCGTATAGCTCAGCTTCAGAAGCCAACGTGCTGTTTACGTCAGGTACCTAGGTAAGGTCATTCAATAATCTCCCTGATATGTGATATTTATCTATTATGTTTCCAAACAGAAGTGCAGTCCCACTGATGACGATGGCTCATTCCCTGTCAGGGCATATTCCATATTTAACATTTTTTTTTAATCTACAAAGTACCCAATGACTTAAATAACTTGAGAGTGAAGAAAACGCACAACATCAGTTCAATCGCCTTCAGTACATTATTTGATGATCGACCGGGAAGATAATACCAGTATCAACACTCACCTGTCGTGTTTAGCAGTATGTATAGGTCCCTATGTGGCAGGCGTGTATTGCGGTTTGCTTTTTTCAACAGAAGAAGTAATCGTCAAATTCCACGTTTAATGGGATCAATTGTCTGCAAACATTACATGCAATCTTCTCAAATTGCTTACTTTGTTTTATTCCAAAACACAGGAAATTGGTCCGCCACTTTTTTCCTCCGAAGACACTATCAAAGGCTCCCTAATGGAATTATTTAAGAACAGATTCTATAGCACATTTAACAACGGAATGACGTCTGCGTATATGACCTTAAAGAGAACCTGTTATCGCTAATGGCCTGAATTCGTACCATGAATCATGTATATATGCAATTACAAGGTTTAAGCGCCCGGCACACCGCATCCCGTACTTTTAGCTTGGAATGCGTTCCTGGGCGGTGGAAACAAAACCTCATCCTTCCGCTCGTTACCCGATTCCCAGCGTTTACAGAAGTTGGCCTCTACGTTAAGATTCTAATGCCGTCTATTACGCTCTCGGCCCCACCGTGATAGTTTTCCTCCTTACCGCTCCCAGAACGTTTTCAGAGTCTGCACAAATAATTGCGAGCGGTGAGGAGAGGGCAACTGTTTCCCGGCGTCCGGCAAAATTCACTCGACCTGCTGCCAATAACGCCCAGTCAGATACTTTGGCACCAATTTTATAAGCAAGTCTCGTCTGCGACACGCTTCGGGGTCCGCTATCCGCTCAACTGCAGAATAATCTTTTAGAACGCTGGATGACGCCAAAGGTCTTTGCCTAGCTTTGCTTAGGCAGGTGGATTAAAACGTGATTAAGCGTATGCGATCAAAACCTTTGGTCCGGAGCGGTCGAGTACAATTTTTAGTCGCGTCCGCGCGCACACTGAATTCTCGCTGGATACGGTGATCTCCTGGTCGTTGAACGCGCGATTCATTGCGGTGATGATACTTTGTCGGTTTGGCGTTGGTACATGGGAAGGTGTCCGACTGAAACCGCCTCGCTCTACAATCAGACGCTCGCATCACTGTTAAACCCAATCGCTTCTACCTTAAACACCAACGCTAAAAGCAACGCCGGCTTCAGCGGTGCATTCGCCCTCTGCTAATAGGCAGGCCCCGTGTTTTAAGAAAATTTTTCCCTAGTTGTTGTGCGCGTGACGAGCGTCCTGACTAAAATTCAGACACACCGTTAAGAACCTGACACTTAACAACCCGTTGTCGGGCGGCCTGTCCGACCGGGCCTTTACATCTCTCTACCTGACTTAAATTGTGTAATCAGGTTTTTTTATATCCTGGCAGCACTACCAGAATCAACATACTTGAATCACTTCTTCAACAGCTACCCTTTTTCTAATAACCTGAGGTATATGTATCTATATTCTGGTAGTCTATTTTCACGTTCCATAAACCCAGAAGTAGAAAATTTGGGCCTAGGTAAGGTTAACCGGACTGACTGTACTAGCCAGACACAGACTTATCTCTTGCGTGGATCTGGTCACCTTCATAGCACGGCCACTTGAGGGTAAAGATGAATGGAATATGGATGGACGTGGAGCTGAGACGGTAGGACGTGATGTGGCCCATAACTGAAACTAGATATTAATACATCTAAACTGACAAGTGTTACATGCTACTTTCCAACTCCAATACCATATGTACTTCAAAGAGCATCTCGCTAACATGTGTGTGACTCTGACACGCCACTATCAACAAATTAAATCGTTCTTAAAACCCAAATGCATTTGCTTTTCAATCCAACACGGGTCCGATTCTAAATACCAGTGTAAAACACCAGGAGATAGTATGTATGATTTTTGAATGATTATCAATTACTGCACTCATCTTGTAGTGCTGACTATTTCAATTAGGACGTTATTGGAGCATGAATGCATGTTATCTCTGTCATGTTCCATACTGATGTTTTTTTATAAAAAAAACACCTTACAGCATGGATAGACAGCTTGTATCTACCCATTATCAATTCACTGCTTGACTCTACATGACAACACTCCCTTTCAACGCATTCTATGTTCGTCATGTGGAATGTGTATGTAAGAGCAACATCATTTCTACGCTTTTATTCAAAACAGGAGATTCTCTTGCCTTTTAATCCTACTATATTGTTAACACAGACAGTCGATCTATAATTATAATTTTTAACACAGAGGGTCAATCATATTCGTTGCACACGGTCGGCGGTGCCTCAGTGGTAGAGTTCTCCCGCCTCGTGATTCGGTAATTTTCGTGCTGTTGACGCTCGTGCTCGGCACACTCGGCCGCGCTGAACACCTATAGACGTTAAAAAATTATGGTAATTGTATAGACGCAGACTCTTCGCCCAAGCTATCATTTAGAGTGAGTCACGGTCTGTCGAATGATGACCTTATCATGGTATCAGGGAGTCCACGTTTGGGCTAAAAAACAATCACAGTTTTAGATTCTTCAGAGTTTCATGTCTTGCTAATGCTCAGCTTGATGGCTATCCTTTTTTAATATGCGTCAGTCTCATAAACAACAAATGTGTAACGATCCATTATTTGGGTGAGATTGCAAGATGAAGATTTCGCTATTGGCATTACAATTCTTTGCTAATGTCAAAACACGCACCAAGACTCAACATGTTTTTTGTTTAGGCCTAATTGAACTATGCCCCTAGTATTACCCGTCCTTTAAAGATAGATTTGTCTTAAAATTACATCAAGTTCATCTCTGAACG
>CAJDSM010026720.1:0-12196 GCA_903981925.1 Ostrea lurida | reverse complement strand
AGACAGGACCTCCACACTAACATTAAATTCTTGAACGTCATTCTTTAGTTTGACGTTACAGTGAGAGTAAAATAGGTGAGAGCTATACGGATTCTTCGCTATGGTAAATGGACAAGGCTAGGCAGCCATGTTGAATTTCTGCTATACCATATTGCAAATATCTACTTATACGTTCATTTAAACAGGATTCTTTCTCAAATTACACGAAGAAGTTTCATTCTGAAACACAATAGTAAATAGTTTCAAGTGATTTCTTTGCATCTCATTGTTGCTTTAAACATTGTATTGGTGCCTGTGAAGCAATCTTATGTAACATTAAAAGACAACGAGCTCAAGCCTTGTTTAGCATAGCAAAGAATTGATAAGATCGATCTGTGAGCTGTATACTCTAACTTGAAACTTAACAAATTATGACGTTCAAATTGGTTTGCTTGAACATTTAGAAATACTCGGCCATTCTTAAGCGATTTACGACATTGAGTAACACAAAACTGAAAATGCTGATAACCCATATTTAGCTCAGAAACAACGCGCGTGTCCTAAATTATCCCTTCTATCTAGCAGCTTTTCATGTTTTAGTCATTACCTCTTGACAAGAATCTTTGGTAATCTCTAACATGCGATGAGCCAACGCTCATTCCGAACAGTACCCGCGAATGCAACTAGTCACAATTCTGTCTCCTCTCGTTGTCAGCTGACATGTAGTTTTATATTGCTGGGTAACGAGGCAGGACATTCATAATTCTGCAAATAAGTGTCCGTAGCAATGAAAGAAATGATCTTTGAGTGCGTGGCTTGTCAAAGGCCGCGCTAAGAAAAAAAAAGATACACTGGTGCACGAAGTAACGATTACTTGTCTCTATAATCTGGCCTCTCGTATCTTTGATATATTTTATACGACAGGTATGAAACATCATGAATTCAGTCAATTAGCGCAAAGTCAACAACAACTTTGCACTTATAGCGTGACAACAGGCGACGCATTTCCACGCATTCTCCATCGTCCAACTTCCCATAATTTATTGTAAGCAAATTCACATTTCATCATCTCCACAGTAACTGTGTGCATATGCTTTCCTCAACTTAATTTCGCTAACCGCAGAACTTTTTGCGTAGATTCAGATTTTGAGTAATAGAGGGTCGGCTATCTTAACTGCATCTTGTTTTGCCCAAGGTTTAACCAACAATCGCGCTTAAAGCAGAAATTCCTCCGCACATATCTGGGTCCGTTATATACAACTAATTAGTGCCAATATGCCCATGCCACATAGAAGGTATAAAGAATAGATGTTTCGATCATGTTTCATTGCATTTTAATATGCGAGTTATCAAGACCATTAGATGAGACGTTTAATAATATAATCACGTAGGATATTTGATCGACTTACCTAGATTAATTCTCACTCGATTCCGATCGACCGATCATAAACGCATAACATCCTATGGGTTCTGAGGCGTGTGACCAGGTTCAACCAAAGGGAGCAATGTGCTACTTACTCCTCGTGGGTGGCTACCTGTAGCAACATATATTATCCAAACCACTATGACTCCCACCTCCTGTATGTCAATGTCACATGTTGCAGCTCCATGTTTGCCCAACGCATTGTTTTGTCATCCTGTATTGGACTTTGCGAGATTTGATCCACTTGCCGTATAAAGTCATGCTAGTAGCGGTCTCCGCCACTATAATGTATGAAATTCTGGCGCCTCCAAAAGGTGATCGAACAGTATTTGAAGGTATGAATATTGTGATATTCTCACTAACTTGTGTAAGCTCTAGTCGCAGCCCGGTACATACGCAAAGGGTGTTAACTTCTCTCACAAAGGGAAGCGTTTCATAAAACTGATCGACACCATCGGTCGGGAGGGAGAACGATAATACAGCCTGTACTTGCGGTATCGCACCATGAGCGTACTAGTAAGAGGACCTAGTAGTATACCCCGTTAATTATCCTGATTTCAAACTATAGTGATGCCCGCTTTATTCCGTTTCGTAGGGGGGATCGGGTCGGGACTCCGAAGAGTTTCTCGCGTATTCGAGGCCGTCGTACAGGCTCATGATTCACAGGAGCGGCGTACTAATCAGAGCTGAGACTCTTACCAACTTCAAAACTTTAAAGTAAAGATCCTTTCCATTTGCGTTTGACACACTGTTTTTTATCTTTAATTTTGGAGTATACCTAATTGTGCCTTGTAGCTCTGACGGATTGTAATGCCCTTATTAACGCAATCGCAATCTTTAGCATCTACTTAAACTAGTGAGATGATCTCATCTTGAAGTTCGACGCTCTTGCAGCACACTGGTTGGGTGCGGCAAAGGGAGAGAGGTGGGGGGGCGTTGGGCCGCCCGAAGAACAGTGATGTCCATGACCCCTATATGGATCGAAGGAGGAAGTAAAAGGCTTTGTTATAACCTGTTGTTATCTCAACGTTTCTTGTCAGGTATTAAGGGCGGAATCGAGCTACAACCTGACTCATGGAATTTTGATCTTCTTGTAAACTTATTTTTGGTTATATGTTTGTAACTTTTGTGATCTATTTATATTTTATTTAAAACCCGATAACCATCGACATCTGCAGCCAACGTGCTTCAGCGTAAAGTTTGAAAAAGTACGCCTTTCCGAGGACGATATCCTACAAGGAACGAAGATATTAATTAGATAGTTAACGTATATGGAATCTTTCTAAAGCTTGGAGCAACAAATAACTCTGAGTTGACAATAAAACATTCAAGTTGTGCCGTCTGGGTAACATTTTAATGATTCCACATCTCGATCAGTCTTCGAGGCTCCATTCGAGGTAAGCAAATGTTATATTAACATAGCGTGCAAATTATATGCCTAACCTGTTCTATCTCATCTAATAACATTACTCAACTTACTGAGGGTCTGCATGATTAAGCTCAGAAAATGGATAATCATTTTACCAATTTCCCGACGTTTTATCGCCCAAATTACAATCAGCGATCCCGCAGTGCAAATAGAATCCCACAACCTGTATTGTATCTAACAGGCCCAGTATTTGAAAATTTCATGTTGTATTCTTCTTCTATACTCAAAATTACTGCAAGAAGCGTCAACATCTGTGCATATTGGAGACGCAAACGGCAAATGATTCTTGATTTGAGATCGTATATTGTTTACTTGTTAATACATCATTTACAATCAATTCATGTTCAAAATTGCTATACTCCAGTACTAATAATTCTAAGCCCGTGACCCAAACCGGTGCGTAGAACATGCGCTTGGAAGCCGATACATAATTAGCTCTGACTATTTTAAAATGACATACTCCAGGCTCCAGATTTATAGCAACCATTAAAATCAAGTTTTTTCGGGGGGGGGGGGGGGGGGCGGGGCGGGGGGGGGGGGGGGGTGGGAGGGGGGGGAGGTCATCTATCTAACGTTCCATGCAAGTCATCCGTAATAATATTATTTTTTTTTCCCTCGGGTTTTTTATGATAAAAATGAGGCATTTGCCAGCTGAGGACGAAATCATCTTAGATGAACACAGAGGGGGGGAAACTAACCAATAAACGTTATCTAATTGGGAATGTAAGCCTGTGTCTGCGTAAAAAGGTTTATCAAGCGTCAAATCAACCAGTCAAAGTGGGCATTACCAAAAAAAAAATCGATAAAATTAACGCGTGAACCGACCAAACCGGTACACATATACGCCCACGTTATGACCCAGGGACTTAATGTCTATCAAGGAAAAGAATTCGACAATGGAAAATTGTAGTGGCATAACAAACTCTAAGGTCAAAGGGTTACACACTCACATATCGACCACAGTTTCCCGTTGTAATACAAAGTCGTCCGGACACAATTGTGATCTCTTCCTTATATATCAAATTCATCAAAAATTCACTACTACATCAAAGGGGTAATTAAGGGACAAGATGCTGGAGAAGAATCATTAATTGATATAAGAAGAAATCCCCATAATGAAGTCCAGGGCCCCAACTTTCCCTTCGTGAGAAAAAACACCAGTTGGACAGCAACTTCCCCTGCAGTAAACACATCAACCAACAATTGCTGATCTTTGTCCTTGATCACCCAAGTCTCATTAAAAATGCTTTCCAAGGATTAGAGAGGAGTTGCGAAGACCTGAAGTATTCTGCATCGGAAAAATCCTAATAAGATCCCAAGGGCCCTAAACTCCTTCAAAAAACATTGGAACAAGCATTCACCCCGCGTAATAGCAGATTCTCAACATTGTAATCTTCTATACCAAGTTTCATCAAAACCCCTTCAAGCCGGTTTCAGGATATTTGAACCGGACAACAGTGGAACAAGGCAAGACAATCATATGGATATCCATAATCAGCAAGATCAAACCTCGTTATCGTTGGAACTCGATGGGACCGAAAAAAAATATTCGAGATATCCGAGAAATAACATAAAATTAGTGGTTGGACTACCAAATCACTTCGACAACATCCATGGTTTGACGATATCAGTTGGAGATATGGCCACCAGAGGAAGATTCGCTGTAAGATGGACTCTATGCATTATTAGCGGGTGTATAAACATTGGACAGCCATTCCTCCAGCCAGCCTTCATTAACTTCAGATGGGCGTAGACACAAAATTAAAAGGATTACCCACGTGTCTTAGTACGCTGTTTGGCCAAACAGATCTGTTGCCTGAAGCTGAAGGATATCGGGCTTTGAGTGGAACAGATCCGTTCGGTCAATTACAAAACGGCAAATAATATATTATTATCTGAAACTAATCAAACCTTCGTTTTACTTATATTCGGAATTATTTGAACTTGGGGGACTGAGAAACAAACTTTGCAAGAATAATCTCTTAGTCGAGAAGGTCGGACATCATCAGGACAAAAAACTACAAAGGCAAATTAGTTTGTGACTTTATGAGTCACTTTCAACATACAGGTAGATCGATATAGTAGTGTCGAGTAAATGCGAGTTCTCCTGCATCATTGAATCTTCACTCAAAATAAGACTAAATCTCCTGCTGGGAGTATAATTGTCCCAATTCAATCTCATATTGTCCTAGTTCAATCTAAATTCATATTTACATTACCAGTCTTAATATGAAGGTTTCTGTATGAATAACTAATCTCCGTACCATCAATTCCATCCTACTGTATCTTGCTAACACTCCGTGAGAAATCTTTATTACTGGTCCAGATCATGTACATTTACTCACAATGAATATCGCTAACTAGCTCTGTGTTGAAATTTTAACTGTCCAGATCCGTGTTTAAATAAATTCCACAAAGATATCGCATGCTAGCTCTGTTGTCCAGTTTCATTTCTAAATCTTGAATGCATATACTGCTATGAGCTCGAGTGGAATTTTATACTGTCTGGGTTGGTCGTTTTCCTCTCTATTTATACACAGATATGTCTTCTGTCTCGCTAACAATTTCACCTGTCCAAATTAAAAATGGATTCATAATCCATTAATCCACAGCATGCTTAATAAGCAATATCCTTGTAATATTGATCTCTGAAATGGCAGAGAATTACAATGTGTACTAATCAGAACAACCAGGGGTCCACATTAAACAAGAAGAATATATCCAATAAAAATCTGTGTTTGAGTTGAAGTACACACCTTAAAAGGAAATGACCCGGTAGCCCAAGATTCCGACCATCCACACTGACCAGGCGGGGCTTAGCCAAAGGATGTGCCTGGAAATATGAATAACCCCCTATACATGCAATATATTATTGAAGGATGGTAATGATAAAGTTAATTTAAAAGGTAAAGTCAATATCGACAAGGTCAGGAGTAAAATACATTTGAAATCAAAATTTGGACAACCGCAATTGAAATTCTTTGACTAAATTAATTCTAAGCAAAATTATAACACGAACATCCTCGAGACACACGGCCAGACACAATAAATTATTATCCAAATAAACCTAACCCCTGCATTTACTAGTTCCAAGTAAGTCTAGCAAACGCGAAGCTACGCGTCACTTACGACTTACACTATATTTCCCCCTAGCTATTGTCTCCCCTCCAAACCTAACCTTAATTTCTAAAATAATGTCCTTTGCCACTTGTAAATAACAACACTTACCTCAGCAATACCTTACTTTCGCCCAAAGAGCAGTCAAACTCATTTTCCTTTTTCCTTATGGGAGGAAGGAATGAGTGTAGACAGGCCTGTACAAATATTGGCCTAGTAGGCCTCGGTGGTAGGAGCACGACTAGTAATGCCAGGATTTCAATTCCAGGCCAGCCATATTGATTTCTTTCTCTCTCCTTTGGAGTACCAACCACCACTGACACCTTGCAAGGGTGAATAGAAATCTGGTTGTTATTTCAGCACTGCGAAATACCACTTATGGTCAATGATCAGTACAATACAAGTTAAAATAAGGCACTTCCTTCTTTTTAAAAATAGGGCCACCGCCAAAAGACCGGTGACAAAAACACCCTCCCCGCATATATTATGGACCAGATTTAAATGTTATCGGATAAAAAAAGATCATAAATTTGCATATTAAACAATCTAAGTCAAGTTTACAAAACTCGTTAAAAAAACTGATGGAACCTGTCAGGACATCTCCACATTGTGATCTTTCTCTTTTGAAGTTTTCATCAAACCCATACCCAAGGGTAGGAGATTGCGAAGACAAAGGAGAACAGACGCGACAAACTAGATATGATACTAAAGATGGCAAGCTTGGAGTGAATCTCCCACTATATTCAGGAAAATCAGAATTCATGTAAAGTTCCAGTTTTTTTGGCCCAGTAAGATTTTATTCCATACGGGAAGCTTTCTGCGTAAATATCTTCTCTTCTTCAGCCAGTGGCACTCGAAAGAAGATTTTTATTCAAATTTTCCTTAATATCACATGTATAATTGTATCCCTATAGTGCCCCGAACCCCTACCACTGGGGTCAATGATCTGAATAAACTAATCTTTCTATATCAGAAGCTTCACATGAAATTCAGCTTTTCTGGGCCAGTGGTTGTTGAGAAAAAATTTTGAATATTTAGCATGTACACCACTTTGCAAAATTTGTGATTATCTCTCCCCTCTTGATGGGGGTTTGGTCTTCATTTGTACCAACTTGAATCCGCCCTCACCGCCAGGAGATTGCTCTTGGCTCATGCGAGTACCTAATATTTTGTGCCGGAAAAAGTGAAATTAGGATTCCATCTGTAGCGTAAGTACCTCATGATGTATAGGAATTTTCTGTTGATAAATATTCGGCCTCTTTTGAATCATCTTTTTCATGTCTAAGTCTCATCCAGGCTGTTGAACGTGAAAGAAACGCTATTAGTTTTGGCGCTACAGATGAATATGGGGAAAATGACATTTGGGTGAACAAAACTCCTTTAATACATACACTAGTTTTAATCTTATGAAGTAAATATTGAAAAGTAAAGTGCATATTACGATGCGTAGAATTTTGATTCCAAACAATTCTCCCATAAGAAATGGTTCCATTACAAACAGCCAATTGTGCCTATTATTTTATCGTTAGTGATTTTATGTAAGTTAACAAATAAGTTTAGTAACATTAAAAATTAAGCTTAATGCACATTACGATCCGATTTAATCGTAAATTAACGTAAATTTTAAAAACGTCTTAAATCAGTTCTTTACTATAAGTAAAATATTTAAATTTAACGAATGATTTACCATCAAATTTCAATAGCAGTCATCATAAAATAATTCCAAGTAGTAAAAATTTAACGTGTAGGCACAATTTGCCTGTATAATCCTCTCTTCTCCCAGTATTTACGTAATGTGAAAATTTTCTATTGGGCTTTAGTTCTATCTTGTCAGTACATTATAAATTCACCTCTCTGCACACATCATTTAAGGTAGCAGTTTAGAAAGTCTGCGAATATTAGGTCCGGTAAATATAACTACTGAATGACTCATTTCGGATTGGGAATTTGATTATAGAGTATTACCTGGCGTTGGGTCATCGTCCTTATAATTTTAAATTAAGAATTAATAACTATCAGAAATCCCTGGCTTTAGGTATTTAATTGATGCTGGAAATTGCAAAAAGTAGTTCCGGCTGCTGTTGTCAAGGGGTGTGTCATACCAGCCAAGGTTATACAAAATAACTTGCATTCCACAGTGAAATGACCAATCAAGTAGGATCAATAGAATTAATTATTTAAGGAAGAAGTCTTATTTTGACCTATGTTACGCATATAATCTAACTGGTGCAGTTATACCGCTTTCCATTAATTGAACACAATTAAATAGTTTCAAGTGTTTCTTGCATCTCATTTTGTTTTAAACATTGTATTTTCTGTGAAGCAATCTTTATGTAAATAAAAACAAGGCTCAAGCCTTGTTTACATAGCAAAGAATTGTAAGATCGAGCTGTATCTCACTTGAAACTTAACAAATGACGTTCAAATTTTTGCTGACCATTAGAAATACCATTAGTGAGCATTGTAAACATTAAAAATGAAAATCTAAACATTTTTAGCTCAAAACGTGTCCATGCCCCTTTAAAGCAATGTTTTAGTTCCTCATTGACAAGATCTTTGTAGTTTTTGGTGATCAAGTCTTCCAACAGTCCGTTGAAATTGCAATGGGCACATTCTGTGCTCCTTTGTTAGCTGACATGTTTTTATATTCTTACGAGGCAGAATTCATTCAAAAGTGTCTACATGAGAAGAAATCTTTAGTGGTGGCCTTTAAGGCGAATTAGAAAAAAAAGATACTGCAGAGTATTCTATCTGCTTCTGTACTTGGATAATTTTATTGAACATAGACGATTAGCCCGGCAAAATAACAACTCAACTTTGTGACAAACGGGAGCGATTCAGCTTCTCGATTGTCAAGCTCCCATATTTATGTATGCTATTCCGCATCATCCAACTGCATCATTATGGTGTGTTATGGTTTCTCAACGTTATTCGTAACGGGCATGAACTTTTCTGCGTATGATCAGATTTGAATAGAGGCAGGCTATTAAGCAAGTTGTTTTGCAAGGGTTTTAACAATCGCGCTTAAAGGCAGAATTTCGCAAATTCTATGGTCGTTATAACCATCTACATTTGCCAATATGCCCTGCCAATGGGTAAAATAATGTTTGTCATGTTTCATTGCAATTGTTAAGCCGTTCTTTATACACTGATTTTGACTACGGATTAATCCGTTTCCCTGATCAAGCAAATGGGCTGACGGCGTGTGACCGGTTTCAACAGGGGATGTTGTACTCCTCGCTGGGCACACTGACCGGCACCTCTGTTGTATTCAATGGTCCTTGTTTGCCCAACTCTTGTTTTGTATTCTGTATTTGACTTGCGAGATTGATCACTGTTCGTTACGTTCGCCTTTATGTTATTTTGGCGCTCCAAGGTGATCGACATATTTGAAGGAATGAATTCTGTGTCATCCGTACTACTTAAGCTCAGTCGCAGACCGGCCATAAAAAGGGTGTTTCTTACAAGGGAGCTGTCTAAATATCCCACATCGGAGGGAACATATACTAGTAGCGCGGTCCACAGGCGTACAGTTATGGCCTATAGTAGTACCCTCCTTAATTATCTGATTACTATATGATTTGCGCTTTATTCTCTTTCGGTAGGGGGATGGGTGGGTGGAATTTCACTCATTCATAGCAACTAATCAGCTAATAAGACCTTGCATTTTCTTTCTTGACGAGGTTTTAAGAGAATGCTTACATAAAAGGGATGAATAGCGCCATGGGGGGTCATTCTATATGATAGGAGAAAGCTTTTTATCCTCATTTTTTTCATAAGCGTTTTTTTTTTCTTTATTTATTTTTGGTTTTGTTTTTTGTGATTTTTTTTTTACGATACACCCAAGTGGGTTCAGTAAGTTGAAATGTACCCGAATCACAATATTTAATTAAAGTATTTGATTTTCAAACTTGGAGCACAAATATCTGAGTGAATGAAACACCAGGTGCATGTAACATTTTGATTCCCCTCTCGATCCAGGTCCGATTTTATTATTAAACCTGTTCTCCTGCATGATTAAGCTCAGAAATGATTTTCTTTCTCATCCGTCACTCGCAGCAATCCAACAACATATTGGATCCGGACAGTCTTTGAATTCATGTCTGTATTCTTTCTATACATTCAAAAGCGTACATATGATTTCCGCAAATGTGCTTGATTGGCTTATATTGTACTTTTATCATTTTCCATCAATCCATTTCAAATTGAATAACTCCAGTCTATAATTCTACCGGTGCTGTAGAACAGCTGGCTATATAGCTGACTAACCCCAGGCAAGTATATCATCGTTTTTCGGGGGGAGGGGGGGGGGGGGGGGGCAGCCGGTAGAAAAAGTGGAGGTTGGCTTCTTAAAAGATCTTGACAGGAACAAAAATCCACCTAGATGGTTCACCCAAACTCCCAAACCTCAATTGGTTGGAGGGAGGCTTCTATTTTGATTGCTTCTACAAAAATTCTTTCTAAAACGTGGTGTTAGCTAATTACTGTTTATAGTGGTTTTAATTTTGCGATGCTAAAAGGTCGGGTGTATTTTTTCCCCATACATTGGTCTAATTGCAGTTGTTTTATTTTCGTGGAATCCAAATTTTAATGGTATTTCTGGTAACTGTTCAAAACGCATTGTGCCAAAATTGCAAAATGATTAGGGTTGTTTTAATTTCACGGGAAAATCCCCGACCGCGAACTTAAAACCACCGCAATCACTTCTCCATTTATGTAACAGTAGTTGGGGCAGTCGTCCAATATTCATACTTTTTGGATTACAAATTCTGGTCATTGTCATAAAAGTTCCCCCACCTTATTCTACATGTCTGTATATCCCTAATTATCTCAAGCCCCCCCCCCCCCCACCCACTGCGCCCTCCCCCCCGAGAGAAATATGAAAATTGATATCATGCATATATTGATAATTGCTAACAAATTAACAATACCTTTTAATTCTCACCATGAAGAGAATAATTCTGATGTTTTACATTTACTGTAAAACTTTATGGTTAGGTAGGGCACCTGATGTTTAGATGCAATGGTCAATTTCATTCATTTTGTGAGTTTCACTATTATTGAATGATTCATTCAACCAACATGGGCTAAGTTGCAATATTTGGTAGAACTGTACTGAGTTTTGAAACATCGTCCAGAGAGAGAGAGAGAGAGAGAGAGAGAGAGAGAGAGAGAGAGAGAGAGAGAGAGAGAGAGAGAGTACTTGTGTACGGTGTGGCAGGACTAGATTGACGATATAAATAATTACCGTCTAATTTAATATATACATTATAACATTACTAATCAGATGATGACATGTGTGATTTATATCAACTCACGAAGAAACAGATGTTCAACAGTAAATGGATGTATAGAATGTTCCGGACAGGAGCACTGGACGCCCAAGGGGAAAACTTTCACAAATCGAAATGTTCGCTGTTAGTCATTGGTCAGATTTTGTTCTGTACGGGGCGTGTCGTCCTTTTAACTATCTAATTATTTAATTAGCGTAAACTGGAAGGCGCGTAACCATATAGTACATGTGCCGTCTTGTCAGAGATGGAAAACAAACAAGACTGAAGGGTTCCGCAGTTCGGGGCATTCCCTCGCGCGCGGAGGTTTTTTAATACTTTCCTCACAGTGACCTTGTCACATCAAAATATGGACTCCTCTTTATTAATATGCAAGTTAGAATCTCTGTGAGTGTTTATGTTGATAAAACCTTTGATATTTTATGTGATTAGTCACAAGATTAATGAAAGTGAACAATAGTGATGACTACGACGACAAAAATGATAATTTAAACAATAAAATGCTTTCTTTGATGGTTTATTGGGTGATGAAGGCAGCTAGCATATTACAGAAAAATAGGGCACCGCCAAACCGGTACATGATACGCCCGCATATTTTAAGGACCCAGGGACTTAAAATGTCCATCGGGGTAACACAAATCCCCTTGTAATATGCACATCTCCACATTGTGATCTTTTTTTTTGTACCAAGTTTCATCCCCCCCCCCCCCCCCTCCCCCCAATGGTTTAGGAGGAGTTGCGAAGCCAAAGTATTTGGCATAGAAAGACCTAAGTCCAAGGGACCTAACTTCTTTAAAAAACATCGAACAGCATTCCCTTTGTAAGATGCGAATCTTTACATGGTGATCTTTCTTTGTATAAAGTATCATCAAAATCCCCCCAAGGGTTTAGGAGGAGTTGTGACTTAGACAAAGTATATCGCATACAAAAACCTAAGTCCAAGGGCCCAAACTCCTT